>JAQFZG010004210.1:0-12163 GCA_034695465.1 Entomobrya nicoleti
TCAAGTTGAAGTGAATGAGTAGTAAATAGCTTGCCTCTTTCTTTATGTTTTGCCAGAGAGTATTGTTTGTTGAAAGTACTTACACGCAGACAATCCAAAAGTAGTATTTAAGGTGGTTATTAAATTCCACCCTTTCTTATAAAGTTAAAGGCCTAGCTTACACAATAGTTTGAACTGACTTTACTTATGATCATCATTTCACTCTTTTTTTTTGTTTATTTGACTACTTAACCTTTTGACATAATTTTAATTTCCTGACACAATTCACCTCCTTTTCTTTTGCTCCGTAAGAAAAACGATATCATAAAAAGTTTATCAAAATCAGCAGCATCACTTTCATAATCAATTCACGGGATGCAACCGCCTATTATTCTTTTCGGGCTCATAGGATTTTTTTGAGCAGTTTATGTTTGTGAAGGGTGTAAAAAGGCAGGTAATAATTAAGCTCACAAGAGGATGGGAAACTCGGACATCTAGAGCTACAGAAGACACGTTTTGGGGAAATTGGGAAGCACTATAAAGGAAGTCCATGTAAAAGTGTGACAGTTAAATATATTCGTAAGACTGGTCGTAAAGGTCATTTGCATTTCATTATGGACATTTTCAGGTAATAACAATAAAAAATTAGCTGCCTTTATAACATAAATGTCATGTCAAGGGGCTTAGATAATATTAATTTTATTTAGATACAGATACATCGATGTACTCATGGTTCAACGCAACTAAATGGGTAACCATATAAGATGAGATCTTGTGCATAGGAATAGGAGCAATGTAAACAGTCCGTAAAATCTACCTTACAGTCCGCTCTGGTAGACTTAATCTTTATAAATCATTCTGATCTCACTTTATACATTGTACATAATACAGCCACTGCAATCGCTTATTTATAAAAATGCCTATGAAAAATGCTACAGGCTTGATACTCATGATGTCCGATAAGCGCTCTAAATTAAATTAGCGTTGCGAATCTAACCATGCATTCTAACCAAAGGAGAAAGAACAGTTAGCAATTTTTTTCTCATATATGGAAAAAAATAAATTCACACCTCCATTGCCCCCAGGTTGGTTGTCGTTGTGTATTTGCTTATAATGGTGGACAATTAATCAAATGGGATTATTAAATCTTTTTTGTAATGCCATCCACCTATTCACGGTTTGGCATAAAAGATAACGACTCATAGATCATAATCACGGGGTGGAATTAGAATTTAGCTGTAATGTAAAAACAACAATGTAAAAACTTACTAGATCCCATTTCATTTTGAGTTAAATTATGTAACCAACTTCATTTGCAATTTGGTGTGTAAAAAAATTTCTCAGTTACATTGTTTGTCTTTGTTTCTTGGTCAGAATCAGAATCTTTTCTCGTTTTTCCAAGGATCTCACTTTAACCATATCCGTGTCACCACCAACTCAAAATGTATTCACTTCACCCTGTCCTGCTTGCCATTGTCGTTGGAATCTCAGGAAAAAGAACTGGATTTATTCATTCGTCTCTCTCTCTCTACATATGCATTTTACAGAAACAAGACAACAACTTCTTTACGCAGCTGTACGAAATGATATATGGTGCGCAGGATGGCTAGTTCCAGCTTTTCCATTTTTACAAACCCACGAGAAGTGCAAGCTGATGTTAGAAAAAAAATTAACGCCTTTTATTACACGAGCACACATTGCAACGAACATTAGACCATCTTAAATCATGAAAATGATGACAACAATGGGTTACACCTGCAGATTTTTTATTTTCACAGGTTCAACTTATGCCAACAATGGCAACCTGTATTAAAACTCGCCCGATTTCATAAAATGTCTAGATTTGTGACAGCATCAAACATAATCCAGTGAATGCTACTGGTTTTGATTGTAATACAATTGCTGCATGGAAAAATCTTGGCTGGAATGAATAAAGTGATTTTACTTCTTATTGTCCAACTCAAGATCAAGACAGTTCAGGAGCCTTTAATGTGACTTCACATTTTTTTTAACAACTTTTGAATTTGAAAAGTTTGTGTCATGCTATTATCATTCATTAAAATACAAGAAATGAGGATGTGGTTGAAAAGAATGTAAAATGCAAAAAGGGACTGAATACGACGCAATTCTAATTCATTAAAAGTAGTCAGCTTAGTAATCAACTCCATTTAAAAAGAATGAAGTTAAATTTTACCTTTATGAAGTTTCTTATTATGGTGTAGTTAAATACACAATGGACTATCATATCACCTGATAAAGAATCAGCCTATCCTTTTGGAAAAAAGTCTTTTTGGGAAAGATGGGTTGATTCTTTACATACATACATATAGCTTTACATAAATCTTTGTTCTTGGAATTTTAAAGTTCATTTAGGCATCTTTTTGATTTGCTGGTATTCCTACATATTAAACCCTTCTACTTGCTCGGCTGTAATGCTTAAATTATGAGACCATTAACGCACTTACTCATATCTCAATCTGGAAGATATGAGATACTGGTTTTTTAAAAGGGAAAATAAAAACGAAGACCAGCCATGCACTTAGTCAAGTATTTCTAGTCCAATTATCATAATGTAAAGTTTTTTAAGTTCATTTTAAAGGCATATTACATATACGCAGTTCCATTCAAATTGGGAAGTTATGGGATAACTTAACTGTTGGCGATAACTATATTCCATGCTGCAATGAAATTTACATATATTTATTATTATTCTTGACCATTCTTTTTTCAGTTATCAGTTATTCCTTGATCCCTACAACCTAATGTTATTGTAGACTGTCTGTCTGTCTGTAACGGAATGAATCAACGATCCAATCGCCAGTACAGACTCTGTTGAAGAAATAATATATAATACATAGTACAGTACAACATCATTTTTTCATGGCTGTTCGGGTGGAGTTTGTCCTTTGAACTAATAGAAGATTACCCAGTAAAAAAAGAAACTAAGCCTTAAACTTGATGAAAGAACAATGTGCAGTATACATGTATCTTTCATTGTTTTACCTTTAACGCTTGACAACATCAGTACAAATAATATAAAAATTCAGCTTATCCTGTCGAAATTAAATATATAGGTAGCTTTAAAACTTGGGCTAAAACTCAAAGAAGTTTAAGTGGTTCTTGTTTCATTTTTCGAATTTAGGCATTCTTCTTAAACCAGATATTGGATTTTCCCAACTAACTAAAACCCGAGCTCAAAATTTATTTCAATTCTTTTAGATGAGTTTCTCATTTGCTAAAAGTTAAAAACTTCTTCAGTTACTGAAAATCTGAAATAAAAAATTTTTTAATTTTTATATATGTACTGCATCCTTGTATTGTATGCTGTGGAGTATTTCTCTTTAATAATTTATTACCACCAACAAGCTGAAACACACTGAGATCTTCTTTCATAAAAACCCTATTTACGTCTCTGTAAACTATATATATTATGTGTGTGTGTGCCATGTGTTCTATAAGTTTAAACAATTGATGCATAAACTTTAAAAGTCAGGCAAAAGGGGTTCTCATGTTCGGTTCGGTATTTACGTGTATGCATTTTCTCAATCTGTTCCTAATTTGCTAATACGGTAGGGAGTGTTTTTTAACACAGTAAAAAGATTGTGTTACACTTAGTTTTCAAATTAGGCTACCAGATTTCATAGGTTATTTTTAAAGATATTTTTTTTGCAAAATTGTATATCTTGAACTAAAATTGAGCTCATAAAATGATCAAAAATGTTTTTAAAGTTTGTGATGAAAAATGTTATATGATTATTCGAAATACATAATCAGTTGTCCGTATTCACATTTAATAAAACATGAAATCAAATTCCTTCTTGACGTCCATACTTAGACAAACTACAACTTGCATACGATTGGTTTTGAATTTTCTTTTTTTAGTTTACAAATTAAGTTTTTAATTTTGTCAGAAACAGACTACCTATCTTAATATACATATCTTTAATTGATTTACATAAATGCCATTAAATTTATTGTACATTAAATGTATCAATACTGCATCAAAGATTCAATGCCACTCGATTTAGGAAGGAAAGTTACTAATGTCGAATCTCGGCATAAAATCAGGAACAATGATTATATTCAAAATTGCACACATATATGGAAGGAATAAGGGACACAGAAATACTAGTTCTTATCTAAGCGCACGCACGCACGTACTGCATTCTTGCAGCATAAATAAATTGTGGAATGGTAATGAAATCTTGAATATTCTCCATTTAAAACGTTTTCGCATCAAATTTTAATATTTTGCAAACAATTGGCATCAACTATGCTCTTTTAATGTTAATGACATGTCGTCAAATGACAAATCACATTTACCTAATCAAGCAATAGTCTTTCCATCCATTGGAATACATTGGGATCATGCTTCACGATATAACCACTAAACTTTGCGTCGCACTCTTGGTAATGTTTGTCAAACTTTGAAAGCTAGTTTTGCTAACGATTTTCTTTCAGCTAGAGAATTGGAAGTACATGACTTCAGTCGAAATCCTTGTTTTATTAAAGACCGGAAGTTACAACAAATCCTACTGATAGTTGAGACGTGAGCTTGACTTTTGTTTCCCCGCTGTTTGTACGTCGTGTGCTCATGTAAATTCCATTGGAATTGGCAAAACGTCACTTTCAATAACAAAACTAGAAAACTAGAATTCGCTTTTGAAGTGCGTATCATGAGATTCCTGAGGATTGAAGACATTTCCACAATTACTACGTAAGGCACGGACTATTTGTATCAGGATATGGGAAAATTGCAAGAAGGCGTAACGTAAATCTATGCTGTATGACGTGCTCCTTATTTTTGCACATGTTCTCTTCATTATCTCCATCTCCATAAAAAGTCCAGACACCGATTCGAGGAAGAGGGAAATTACTTGTTTGTGTTGTAAAGTTTCATGTCATGTACTTCATGCAATTTCTAAATAATGATCCATATGTCTGCATACGTACTCCTTTCAAAGCTAATGGGGATGACGATGCCAAAGTAAAGTTTATTTCTAGAGAGTAATAAAAATTTGCAAGCTTACCTAGTGCATTAACGTAAGAGCTTTCACGTAAACCAAACATGCAGAGAGATATATTAATGGTTGGAAAAGTAGGACTTCAAAGTGGCTGTGTAATAAAAGGAATTTTTATTGAAAAAGGAGGTGGTTCTTTTTGCATAAAAGCGTGACAATTTCTGAACATCCGGCATTATCTACGCCATACCTTCGGCTTTTCCTCAGATTTAATGTACCGAATAGGTTATCAAAAGGCAATGATTATATGTAAAACATATCATGCATACATTTTAATTTACGAAGAAGGAATTTTTTAAGGATATAAAGTTAAAGGCTACGTATTCTTCGGCCAAGTATTCACATATCATCCGTTGATATTTTGGATGGATGACCAATTAACACTTTATACTAACGGAGAAATCTTAATAAGTTTTCAAGAAAGTACATCCAAGAAACAGTTTTTGCAAAGAGGCAATTTATTACGTGATTCTCAGTTGATTAACTTGGTGAAATGATGGTGAACCAAATTGACGTTCTCTTGGGTAAACCAATTAATGCACACATCTTTCAAAACAAGAAAAAACAATGCATGCCAACTGGGAACATGATATAAAAAAAATTATCGCGAGCCAAGCTATCACGGAAAAGCTGTAACCGTGTTTATTAAAAAGTCATGAACAGTATAAAATCGATTATAATATGGTCCAACTCGTGCGTAACTACTATGCTAAATTAGAAATGAGTTTGCCAAGTGTACGCATTTTAATTACTGTTCTCACTAAGTGCAAAACGTTGAAAGGTTTTGATTTGAAAAATTAACTTACCAATCCGCAAAGAATCTGGAAGCTGGCAGTTGACAGGTTGAAGTTGATTGAAGACACCGAGGAACAAACTTAAGCAAAGAATGCCAAATATTCCACGCTTTTTACTCATCTTGAAGAACGTGAAGTAGTTCTCGGTATTACAAAAAGAATGCTGGGAATAATACCGACGATCAACAGCACACAACACCAACTGTATACAAAAGCTAAATGGTATTTTAAATGTTTCGATTTCCTTCACGCACTCTTTTTCGTATCCAAACAGAAATTAACAAGAGCTTATCAAGGAAGTTATTTATTTTGCTGTAATTTTATGGGATTTACAACTTGTACTTCTTGTTTTGATCGTGTTGTCCTGTTTTCTATAGATCAAATCTAGCCATCTGAATTCACGAAATCCTGTTTAGCATGTCCTTATTCCACATGCAGTAAACAAGTTGGCTTTTTCCTGTAAATAAAATGAAAGCTATGAGCAATAATTTATCATATCGGCAATTTGATGAAAATGATGAAAGTGTGAGCAAACCATTCCACATACAAGTTTACACATGTCATTCATAATCATGATTAACAATGATTTTCATCGTATCAATATTGTCTAATATTTAAAGTTTATTATTTATGAGCTTTGCAACTATCTGTAAAAGAAAAAAAATCCGACAAATAACTAGTAGTTGGTAATTCTTATCAAAATACTTTCACTGAAGACGATGATTTTTCCAGCATGTTATCTTTTATGTTCTCTCCATGCAGATTGCAAAGAAGTCTGAATTGGATGTAATATTATTTTGTTTTATTAGTTTTAGGAAGTATGTAAAGCTTGACTTTATTAGTTATGGGCTAGGTCCATGTTTCGTTTTTTAGAAAATGCTTAGATCGTGTCACGTCTCACCTATTACGCGTGACGCGACGCGAGGAAGGTTTTAGAAGGTAACTTCGTCTTCACATAAGTAATCAAACAGTTGAAAAGAGAAATAAAATTTCAAAGAGCAAAATGCTAAGTCACCATCATTCACCAATATATTTTATTATCTTGACTATGATTTTCGAAATCTTGAAAATGTTTTATGTCCATTTTTAAGTAACATTATGAAATATTTTACAGTTGGAAAAACAACAGTGTGTTTATGTAGTTGTGTGCGTGAACAGACTCCCGAATTAGCGATGAAGCAATTTTTTGGTGTAATTTGTCTGGATTCCTAAATGTTGAGTTTATCCAAAGCTCACGAATTATTGTTCGTGTAAATACCCCTTCACACGTAAATATTTCAATGAATAAGCGAAAGTTTCTTGACTCGTTGCATTGCAAAACATTAAAGTAAAACATTATACATAAAGTGGTTTATCTATGTTCATACAAGTAACCCAACAGAAAAATGCATAAAATAACAATCTTTCATCATTGTCATTTTTTTAAACCGGGTTGTTGAAAATCAATGACTTCTTATTCGAAACATTTTTACTCTCCATTTAAGCCAGAAAACTTCTTAATTTTCGTAATCAATGGAAAGGAACTCGTTACTAGAAGTCTTCTTTAGGGTTCTGACAGATATGTAATTTCCTTGTTGCTTTGTACTTCATCATTTCAAGAAGGGTTAAAGGGATATGCGTAACAAGACGTTTCTCCATTTTAATCAATCTCACTGAAACATTCAAACACAATTGTTGTAAGAAAGTGAAGATATTAATTACGATCTCATTCTTTGCTGAAATATGAAATGCGCATTCATATTCCTAAGTGTTCATTTACTAAACAGTGCACTACAGCATAATAAATTGTTTTCTTTTTTTCATTTTGATAAGTTTGTGGTTGTTAAAGAAGATGAATCATGTAGACAAGAAAAGGAGATGCCACGTCATGTCCATATCAACTTCATCAAAACTATCATCTTCACAATAACATTTAACTTTTATCTGTTATAAAAGTTCTTAAAACCCATCAACACCATTATATTTTAGGACTGCTAATGTACCATGTTAACTTTTTGCTCAAATGGATATCAAAAAAGGAGAAAAAATGATTCCATTAGCCAACAGACTCACACTCACATAATCGTTCCATCTAAACAACTCGCTGTTTTTTACTCTTTTCAACTATCCAGTAGTGGAGTAAGGGAATTTGGTACGCAGGAAAACTCCGTGACGAATTGAAATCATCACTGCCATTCACAAATGTTGAAGCTCATCATCATCAACAACAACAAGTTTGAAAAATGATAAGTTAGTGTAATTCCCAAGTTAGTATTTGTATTTCAAGGTAAATTACAGGGCAGAGGATTGTAGCAGGACATAAACGCTTGCTGAAATGGTTTTATGCATTTTCTAGAATAGTTATTACAGAACATAAAGGAATGAAGCAGACTAGCAGACAACTTGACACAACAATTCAAACTAGCTTTTAAAACAGCAAAAAGGAAACCTCTCAAAGTCTCAATCTCAAGCACGTGAAAATTCAACAGGGGGAGTAATAATAAGTTATCATCACCGGCAACAGGAAGAATGAATATCATACTGGCTAAAACGTATTTTGCATAATATTGTACCAAAAGGGAAAAGGGCTAATCATAAATTGTCAGTTCGAAATATTTATACAGCATTAAACCAATAGCATAATGTATTCACACGAAGTCATGCAGTCAGTTCAGAAAAGTGCATGTTGAAAGGTTATTTTTTCCCACTAGGATGGATAGCTCTGTATGAGATTTTGCCTCAGCAGGAAAATTACAATGAATGCCGATTGCCGACTGATCGAATATTTACAACACAACCTTCTTGTATATCTTCCTTCTCGGACCGCAAGGCGCAAACGCTGCATGTCAAAAATGATAAAGAAAGAAAAATATTGAATGGAGGCTGGAACTCTTTAATAAACTGTCACACTGACATCGACAGCCATACGTAAACATACAATTGCATATCTTTACGTCACACATTTCCCATATACTATATTTTTGTGCAATGCGAGTGCAACGTGTTTGTCTGCACCATGCACCACCGGATTTTGAATTGACAGGAGTCATATTTGTCAGTTTGGCAGGCTGACCAACTTTGAATATCAATGTCAAGGACAGTGGAGTGCAGTGGTTGCAATGAAGCTGAATTGTATGCATCGAGAAACAGCGTGACTTCCAATTGTGTGAGTCTTCTCTAGAAATGGATATGAGGCCTAGTGAATTGATTACCTGGTTATCCATATTATCGCCGATATACATATATGTATACTAAACAGTGGTTTTCCTATTCCTTAACGATGCTTTATTTCATGCCAATGATTTTATACACTTGTTCACATCAGGACCTCATGACTTCCCATCAATTTTAATGTATGCCTAAGGAATATTTAAAACTGGTGTTAAATATAAAGATTTTTTTTACACTTTCAAATATTCAATAGAAATACGCAACATACGGATTCATCCCATACCTATGCATATATTGAATATTTGTAGAATGAATAAAAAGATCCACACATTTCTCCTCGCATCTTCTTTTTATCAATCGCTGATTTGATCAATGATCATGATGACCACAAAGTTTATCTTTGAACAACAAAGGAACACGCAAGTTGAATTCTTAAAAAATGTAAGTCATTTAATTCTGCGTTCTAGTTTTAAGCAGAAGGACAACAAAACGAAGTGAAAAGTAAAAACTCATCCGAACGAAAAGCGTGATTGCCTGCATAGATATCCATTTTTACATTTTCGATTCATGAACTTGACCCATTGACTTCTCAACTCGCAGCTCGTAAGGTGATTTATAACATTCAGGTACAGTTACTTTAAGCCGAGTACTTACATAGATTCCTTTTTAATGAAAACATGAACGTGAGTGTTTTCATAGATTAGTTTTTTTTTTGAAAATTCCCGTTGCAATGCAAGTGTAAGATGTAAAAATGCACGTAAGGTAAATTTTGTGATGATACAACATTGAAATATTCAATTTATTTCAAGAGCTTGAGATCGGAATACCGTATTTTTTAGACCTGTGAATAAATCCATGATCATGATCACACGTCCTTTAATTCTACCGCTTATTTTTAGTTTTGTACACGAATATTAATGGCTGACATATATCAATTCAGTAACGAGTTCATTTTCTTTTTTGTTTATGGTCAAAGTCAACTGATCTGGACAAATGGCATAATGTAGTATTGTGCTGGATAATAAAAGTAAAATGTGAACCCATTTACAAAACAATAAGGTATGCATTGCACAACATTGCATGATGCATCATTTGAAAAAATGGTGTGTCGCTTCCCATTCTTCGTGAGCCCTCCGAGGGAGCCCTCGAAGCAACAAGTAACATATATCTAATGTGTTACTCAGGACAAGCAATAATATTACAACAGCTTCTGCAGCCTTCTTCCAGGTTGTCGTGTTTAATGGATGAAAATTCTTGTAAGATGTCTAGTCTCTCTGGACTGAGCTGAACAATAACCCTTCCCTTCTTGTTATTCTTTCCTCTTATCTTGCTTTCTATTTCAAACAGAAAAAAGGTACCCAAGAGCTTAAAAGCTACCTGCTTTTAAAGTGGTTTTATCACCTTGTTATTCTCACCACTTATTACCACATTTTCAATGGGGATAAAAATAGAAAAAGAAGATGATCCACTGACTACATAAGCATGTATTTTCTAACAGATTCTTCAGGTGACCATTTCGGTGAGAGAGAATCTCCATAATATTCTTTTCCTTTAGCTATTGTACAGCGAGTGAGGTTGTTAACATTGTAACACATTTTGAATGCATAATAATTATTCAATTCATCATTTTTATTTACAGAATCAATTTTTCATGTGAATATTTTATCACGACTAACATTATTGATGCAGGTGGATTTTGACCACGGTCTTTTCAAAGTGAAAATGGTGTATCAGAATAAATTCTTATATAAACTACATCGCATCATACAAATACGTGTGTACAACGAATATTTTTTGATCCTTTTATTTCAATTTTGGTTACTTGATTATTCCTGTGTAGCTACACAACTAACTGCCCATACTCCGAAATTCTTTTAATTGAATATCGTGTCAAAATGAAACCCTTAAAATGAAGGAACAAGATGGGATGATGTATTTCTCGGTTGATGCTTTTTTGTTACATGGGTACAATGTACCCTGCAAGATAGGGTGGTGTACGGATGGAAATGTATGTAAGATTTGACCATCTTGTTTCGTTCATACCAGAGAAATGTAGTGGGAACTGGGAAGGCGTAAATGTGGACAGTAATCCCCCTGTTGCACTCCGTTATGTTTCATTGTTGTATTTTCTGTTTTTTTTTCAGTCTCATCATCATGATCATAATTTTTGTCGTCTTCGGCGAAGTGGCTGTTGTTTTGTACCCCGTAATAAGGGTACTTAGTGTACAGCCTGAAGATTTATTTGAACGCATTATTGTCAACGAGCCCCACATGCCTCGAATGATTACAGTCATTTTTAAGAATAATGATGATTACGCTGCTGATTACGTAGAACGTGCATTCATTGCGCTCTTGCTGCTGCTGATACTTTATGGAGGACAACCATGAATGGATGAGGAATGCGTTTTTACACTAAGAGTTTTTAAGTATTATTATTATTCTTTTGTGGCTTAAAAAGGCTTTATGCTTAATTTTCCATATTTTAATATATCTCTATGATGGTATTGTTCAAGAGATTTAAAATATTATTATTATGTTTGAAGAGCATATTAAAGAATGGCTCCTGCCAAGAGGATCTCACTTCGCATATGGAGAATCATAACAGGACTGCGACTGTGAACGCTCCAACAACTGCACAAATACATATGTGCCGTGATGAAGAATGAGTACTTTTTTTCACTCCAGCAGTTTCACGTTCCTCCGTCCACCAGGTGAGTCTTTCATTGTAAGAAAATCAAGATTAAAAAACTGCAGAGATAATGTTGATGTGTATATAGAAGTACACGATTTCTCATTGTGGACACATCGTTGTCCGGTATTAATATGATGGAGGTAACAATACGATGATTACATTTTTCAGGTTACAGAAAATGTTATTATTACAACAACGCACCTACTCTCTCTCTCTCTCTTTCTCCAGCTAAATTGCAGGTGCATTATCAAATAATATGTTTTTAGAAAGGAGCGTGAAAGAAAAATATAATTCATTTTTATGCAGAGCAGATGCAACTTATCATATTACGCGTAAACATTTTACCGCACCTATAAAAACCTGCAAATACGCGCTTTCGGTTTAAAACTCGGATTTAAAAAAATGTGTACAATAGATACAAAAATATTTTCATATGGAATGGATGGATAAGAAAATATAAAGGTTTAAAATGCTTGTTTAGTTGGCTGATAGCGATTATGATGGTGCCAATCTGAAAATGGAATCTT
>JAQFZG010004211.1:0-12161 GCA_034695465.1 Entomobrya nicoleti
AACTTTTTATGAAGAAAATATGAAGCTAATTTAAACCTAACCCGTTTATACAGATTTACAAAGTCAAAGATGGCATTTGTTATTTGTTAATTTTTTAACTTATCAATGGCATCCGATATCACTTCAGGAACTTGAAATTTCCTCACCTTGCAAGAGATTATGATACTTCAATTCACGCAGCATACTACAACTATGCTTAAATATCAAGCAGCGGAAGAGCTGTAAATAGTTAAGAAATTTTGAATTCCATACAACCTTCGTCACTATAATATAATGTGTGAATAGTTTTAGACTTGTGGATACTGCCACATTATATTTATCAATCTTAAATGACTGTTGTTTCCGTACAATTCAATCAGTTGCAAAGGTGGTCTTGTGGAGTTGCAAGCTCAGCATACATAACATACCGATCTCATTTTGTCGGTCGTATTTTACAGCTACCACCTTTTATAACATACTGTACTACTACGATTACGTATTTGTCCTTTCTCCCCTTGTCTCCTTACTTTACTGGAACAAACACACTTTGCTGTCCTGGTGTGTCAAGTGCAGAAAAAATGGAAGACAAATGTTTAAGTCATGACTGGGGACAGAAGTAGGGCAAATGTAGCACGAATATGTAGCACTGCAGAGATGCTATTCCCAACAATGATTCATCATTCACCTTAAAAATACTACTGTTACGTAGGCTTGACATAGTATGTGCCCAGTACCAACTGCTTTTCTTCTTTTGTGCCATACATACCTCGTAGCGTTGTACCCCCGCCATTTTACTACACTTCCCACTAGGACGACAACTACCGCCAAACTCACAGAAGAACAATCTTTTTTATTCTAGCTTTTGGTATACTTATCATGCGTGTTTTTTAGTCGTTCTGTAAGTACACACATCACCTATTCAACAATAACCACCTTCACTTTTTTTCTCTCTCCAGCAAAGTTTTGCAACTAGTTCTTTCTCTTTCCCCTTGCTCTTCTTGCAGGCAGCGAAACTTAAGTGCTTTCTCCCGTTCCATTCACATAACTTTTCTTTTTCTTTCTTAAAGAGAAAAAAGAGAAAAGTGCAGATTTCTTTTTATGCTTGAGCGAGTAAGAGAAATGCACGTTTTCCCTAATATTTTTTTCTTT
Organism: Entomobrya nicoleti; assembly: GCA_034695465.1. Lineage (NCBI taxonomy): Eukaryota > Metazoa > Arthropoda > Collembola > Entomobryomorpha > Entomobryidae > Entomobrya > Entomobrya nicoleti. The sequence continues at coordinate 1,129 of JAQFZG010004211.1, forward strand.
TTTTCATATTATTACAGTTATCACTTTTACAACAAGCTTTAGTTACTTATGTATGAAGTATATATACGTGTTTAACACATGATACAATATTTTGTATGCTCGCCGTGCTATGAAGCCGTGTCCTCTTCTACTTCTTCACCTACCAGAATTGTCGTCTCTCTTATCATTCTATAAATGTTGACGATGATGACGGTGGTAGTAGCGGAGAAGGTGGTAATGGAGTCTTTTTCAGTGGTTAAAAATAGGAGTTATGGCTCTTCTCTCTCTCCATTACAACTGTACATAGTACATTAACTCAAACTCACATTACCCACTGGATAAAATAGCAAATGACCTGGCTTGGCCTACCTATTCTCCGCCATTTTGTCATGCTTTTTATTATAGTATCTTCAAGGAGAAAAAAGGAGAGGTAAATGAAAAAAAAAATCGGTTTTCTGTCTTCAAACCTTCTTTTGAATGTGCGTTTTGTGTACCAAGTAGTATTATGCTTTGGGACCACCATTACTTTTCTTTCTTTCTGTGTTATTATTACTATTATAGTAATATATAGTGCTCATATATTCAAGCAGTCAACGATAAAGATTATGTAGAGGACATATTACATATCTGATTTTAAATTTACTATTTTTTAATCCTCTTTTCCTTTCTCTCCTTCCTTAAAGAAGGAAAATTTGTTTTTAATTTTCTGCATGGCTTCATGTGGTCTTATGTCCGTGGTATAGAGTATGCTTTCTCTGCTTTCTCCATAACCATACTCGACGGTTCGGTGTCTCAGTGTCGTATTGTATTTTGTATTACATTTCATGTCGCTTGTTCATCCTGCTCTGGTGTTATTTTTTCGGTGGTGGTCTTTTCATGTGAGTCCACATGAGTTATAACATTCATGCTCACATTTTAATCCGCCATCCACCACCACCCAACGAAAAAATATGCTTCCACAACTGCTGGTCGTATGTGGTTGTGGATGGGCTTGGCGGTGTTGGTATTGTACAACAACATATAACACCATTTTCCCATCTTCTTCTCTTATTTCACCGTCGTCGTCTATTATATCATGTGGGTCGTTGGCCCTCTTTTTTTCACTTGTTTCTTTTGGCTCAGTGATCTTCATGCCTTTTTCTATGATGGGATCCTCTACCGTATTTATCCCATTATAAGAGAAAAGTGCTATTATCTATTGTGCATTATTATGGAACATAGAACTTACTTGCATCATCATCACCTTATACAAGTAGATAGGATGAGTCCACATTATTATTATTATTCTGGTAGTGGCCTGGCCAGCAACCAAGCTAGCCAAGTCACATTCCGATTTTCCAGTACGCCACACAGAACCATGCGTTCCATATACCATTACTCACCAGAGCGTCCATACTCATCCACCCAATTTTTACAGAGGGCTCGCGGTAGAGAGCTCAGTTGGGAAGTGCGTAATACATTTTCAGGAGATTATTTTAGAGGCCAAGGCAAGCATGATAGTTAGCAATTGTACAAATACTTTTCTCTAATACTAATGTTACAGTACATGGAACAACCCTTCTTCTGTGGGTTTGCACAAGAAACCTAGGTTCAATTTCCCAATTGTTCGCTGAAACACTGCGAAATTATGTTATCTGTCCAAATACTAACCAACGTTGTATCAGTATCGTGAATGCGTGACGTTACAAAGTACAAGCAGGGTACATAGTACTTGATACTGTTTTTCTTCAGAATTAAACTTTCTGGCCTGCTTTGTAGAGAAAGTGAGAGAGGGAAGCAGGATTGACGTCATATCCTTAGAGCCTTTTTCATCACCGCCGTCGCTTTCACTTAAAGGTGATGGAGATGGAGAATCATGAAGAAAGAGTGTTTGCATTTAATGCGTAGTAGTTGTTGTATTTTTTACTGTCATCATTTTCATGTTCTTATCCCGTGTTCCATATAACTTAGGCATTCTCGACGGGAGAAAGTAAGTGAAAAATCAACTCAACACTTTCGTAGCTGAGCGTTGCTTAAGTTTGATGTATTTTGCGAGAAAGTCAGGCAACTGAAATCATTATAATATACATATGTAATGTAACCAAAACTTTCCATAAAATAATCCGTGCACAATGCTACATAGCAGCAGAAGTATACCGCTTGGAGTCGAGTTAAAAATACTTTTTGTCCAGAGTTCAGGCCAAGCAAAGTCCCTTTGGTAGTGCGTCTAGGTCTACCTCCTCTCATGGCTCGTGTTTCATACAATGAATATGATACTCTTTATCCGGGCAGTGGCGGTGGAGGTACACACGTAAGTAACACATTACACAATATTCCGAAAATTTTACTTTGTTTGTCCCTACATGCGGGGGTAATAATCGTTAGTGTTGCACAAGTTTCGCGGAGAAAGTTTTTCACTTCTCCAGCTATCCTGTTGTTACCTTTTATGTTATGCCGTTTATGTTACATACTTACTTTTGTGTGAAGGGTCCCACATTCCCAAATGTCCATCCACCTACCACGTTACCATACTATAATAACCATTTACTATTCTTATTACATTCAGTAAATGCTGGGCTCATGCTACACAGACACACAGAAAAGCAAGTGAACCTTGACTTGACTTTGCTTATTGTTGCGTAAATATTTCGTACATCATCCTGTGGTATTGTAAACACGTAGGTCTATATAATTCCATATACTTTTAATTTTTTTCTCTTCGCTGGCTACTGTGTCTACTTCTTTTTTGTCGAAAGATTCAAGCCAAAAGAAAAAAGTAGTGCAGAGGAAAAAATGGGGAAAAATGTTAGTTTTTTCTCCTGTTCTATTCTCCAGATTCCTGTGGCATTTGGCATTAGCATCATATTATTGATGATGACGTCAGGGAAAGGCCAAGCCAGAAGAGAGAGAAGGAGCACTGGGAAAATAAACTTCACTCTCATCAATTCCATTGTGTATGTGTGTGCATGTGACGGTAATAGCACTAGTACTTGTTGTAGTCGTCGGGGTGATGTATACGTATTGAGTAAACATACCAACCACCGCACCGCCAAACTACGTAGATATCCCAGCCTTCCTTGGCCCTGTACAAATATAGATACGAGGATGACGGAAAAGTCTACGAAAAGGGTTACCCCAACCATCCTTTTTTCCTACATTGCACCGTCATCATCATCATACATATTATTCCTCTTGTCCTTTCCGCACGACAAAGTACGTCCAGTAGTCAACTCAGCAGAGAGAAGAGTTTTGTTGTTGGTTTTGCCAGTAGTATGGCATCATCATCATTGTTATCATCATGAGACATGGGATGTTGAAAAAGAAGCTGATGTTTTATCTGCTCCTTTTTCTTACAAATAAAGTTTTGTCCCAAAAAGTTCCTGTCATTTCATAATATAATGCATGTATATTCTGCTGACAAAGAAAATGAAATAAAAAGAGGATGAAAGTAATGTACATACTGTGTGTGAATGTATTTACGTTTGCGTACTGGTCTAATGTATGTAGGGTAGGTATGTGTAAATACTGACTAGCACTGTACATGCTATAAGTAGAAATGTCGTGCTCATCTGGCAAGTGTTCTTGTAAAGTAGCAATTACGTGCCTGTGTGTGTGGGAGAGATGTGCGAATTCAAATAGACCAAAGGTATGGTACATACTACATATGTACATAACTATCCCTCTATCACCAGAGACGTACAGAAAGAAAAGTGGAACACAAAAGGGAGAAAAGACCAGATAGAAAACACACACATCAAAATAGTCATACACGAAGAAGAAAACCCTCCAGCAGCACCAGCACACACAAAACTGCTGTTGGGTTCCATTTGATGATTTTCTTTTTCCTTTGTGGATGCTGTCGACAACGTTATTGTTGATGATGATGATTGCGATGTGATCACGATGATGATGCAATAGAGAAAATGACAAGGGAGAAAATTGTTGCCAAAAAGTTTTTAGAGCGGAGCAAGTAAATGTCTCTGAATTATATATACGTACACATATAAAAACGGAATAGAGTTATAAACAAACATATATGAATTACATATAAGGGAATGGATAGTTTTTCATGGTATTTTACTAATAAACAATATCATTAAGAATTTTTCTTGGTAATAATGAAAATATGGTATAGTATAAACTATAAACCAGAAGCATAAAAGAAATAAAACTTTGACCCTTTATTGTTTCGTAATAATTTTGATGTCGAGCCTGGTTGTTGTGCTGCTCAGTGTATAATAGACAGCAAAACTTACAATGATGACAAAAAAAATGACAACACCAAATGTCGACTGTTGTGCCCTACGGGAAAGGCCCAGTTAATTGTTTAATGTAGATGACCCACACTTCTAAGAAATACGACTGGCCCGGGTAGTGGGTAGGAACTTTTACTAATACTTTCTATGTATTTGATTTGGTATGATTTTTTTTAGTCTTTTAGTAAATTTTACTTGCGCAATGCCATTATAGTGACATGCATACACATATCCATGTCCTAGAGGCATTCACGTTGTCAATTTAGGTTGTTTGGGATGCTATATTATGCTGCGCTGAACCTTTTATCCACTTTGATACATGCAAAAATTCTACAGAATGTTAGGTATTGCTGTTGTGTCAGTTGTGTGTATGAATGTTTGCACTATACCGGGACGAGATGCCAGGGATATTATTATTTATTATGCATGTTTACGAACAACATTGTTTTTCAACCTAACCTCCGGCTCATTTCATGGAGATGAGTATGTGGAACGGAAGCAACATCACGTAACTTAGCTATTACTACTACTATATAACAAACGTACTGTGACGACGACGGAGTTTGATGATGAATGTTGCTGGCACTTTGCAATTTAAATATACATTTAAATATGTATTTATGAACTTATGCTATTACAATGCATAATATGAGCTTTTTATAGTGCTGAGGGATTTTTCCTCTGTGCTTTCTCTACTCATTTATGAGCAAACAAAGCAAAAAATGGGAGACAGTTAAAATGAAATTTTATGGACCCACTCCAGAATCTGGGATGGTACTGTGATGCTTTAAATTTCCACTTCAGTCGTATGTACATGTGTACACGACACGAGACATTTGAATTAAATATGTTGAGGGGTACATCCATCATCAGAATAGATCAAACATTCGCTGTAAAGCATACGAAATGAAAGTAAAAGCTTGTGCGTATCATACTTGGAGCAAAATATTTCTAGTGCCCAAAGATTTTCCAATAAATATCTAAAAGCACCTGCAAATATAAAATAAAACCCGTGGAATTGGACAAAGTGTTGACAAAATCGTGTATGCCAGTGAAAATTAAACAGAAAGTAACAAAGTACAACAAGAGTTTACTTTCAATAGCAGATTCACTGCTTCCGGGTAGTTTAAATTAAATAGCCATGTATCATTGGAACTGACATGAGGATATTTATATCTATCGAATTTACGATTGAATTTGGTTTAGAGGTGAGCCTGGACTGATTTGGAATGTTTACTGGGAAATTTAGAAATCTGTTTGTTGGATGAAAAGTTTGAACATAAGCTACGGATTTAGGCACACACACAAGGTTCCTTTCATGCATATTGCTTTGCTTTTCATGACATTTTCATTCGGTGATGATAGCGTAGTAAAAATCATGTAGCTTTTAACAAGAATGTGTGCAAATAAAACTGTTTGCATATGGATAGACGAATACGTATGTGTATTTAAACACAGTGAAAACAAGTATTTTCATTTCAGCAAAATAATGAACATTCTATGCACATAGAATCCATTCTGTAGAAAAGTTCCACAATTTGGATCTATGCATCCATATTCTTGTGGTTTCACAAAATGCATTCTAATAGGGAGCTTAAGTACGCATCGCAAGTTTTCCGGAAGTAAACCTGCTTGCGTTGAGGTAAAGAGGATTCAAAGTTTTCACAGCCAATTCTGTACCGTGGTGTGGGAAACGTAGACAAACTTTTAAAATGAAAATGAATGTGCGTGTTTGGTCTATGGAAAGCAGTAACACTAATGTACATTAAACAGGTTCAGGTCTTTTTTGTCTATGTACGTACGTACCCTCTTGTGAATTATGAATCCTAACATTTTCGGCAGATAATTCTACCAGATCTTCAGCAACGTAATTTCAAAATGGACTGTTGTAAACTTCGTAAATAATTTTCAGAATTCCTAACATCAACTTTACCACCACCGCTTTGTTTATAGCCATTAAATCTACAGCCCCAACCATACATTCTAAAAAAAACTTTTCCGACCACATTTTTTCTCTCGATTCGTCATCATCGTCCTGGCCATTATTGAAGTCCTCTTATACCGATATATGCATTGCTGGAATATCAGGTTTAAGAGAATCATATGTCATCTCAAACCCCAAGTTGCCTGGTTTTAAAAGCAATTTCAGAAATAAAAAGGAAAGATGTAAGGATTTGTGGCAATGCGTTCGTAATCATCATCTTCGTCATCATATCAGTTATAGCACAGGAAAAAGTTTTCCGGCAAGATGTTTCAGTAACTGCTTGTGTTGTTACGGTCGGACACATAATTGTAGTGGAGAAAGCGGGCTGAACATATTGTACATGTAACTCTATCCATTCTATTTCGGATCGGGTAGTCACAGCACACAATTACGCGTAAAAGAAAGATTATCCCACACACAAACCAAGTTCTTCTCTTCAGAAACGTTGAGTGGAAACTGGTCTGTATTATTATGGAGGAAGCATGTGCATTAAATCGTCGTTGCTGGATGTTTCCGGGTAATTAAATCTGATGGGATGATGTGAGACCCCCATTTATAACATTATATGTACACGAGAGGAAACAGAAAAATATACGTGTTATTGAATGCATGCACATACGTTACTTGATGACTCTTTTCCCTTGTCAGAAAAAAGCGTCACATATAAAGCTGCATCATCATCATGTATTACATATAATATATGTATATACATCTGGTTGGAATAAGTATATACATCCAGTGAAAAAACGTGAAAATGGTAAATATGTTATTCCTTAACTTGCGTTTGCTGTTCTTTTATGTACATGTTCGCACATATAAAGCTGAACCAACATTGATTTTTCGTCAAATGGCGAAATGAAAAGTATGGCACACGAATACTAATTTTATTTCGAAAAGTCGTCTCATTGGTGAATCACTTGAATTTATTCATCTGGATATGATTTTGATTTAAGCAATTAATTAATGTTTAATTGTAATCAATCTACGAGACTTAGAAGTAGAGCTGATGTATAGCTAGTTTTCATTGTTTTTGGTTCAAAAAGTATTTGATGTATTTTGCAAATTCAAAGCCCAAGCAGGAGGCTAATACATTGCATATTCTGCGAGAGACTAAGCCGTGGTTGCACGAAAAGCGTGTAATATATATTTTTTCAAAATGTCAGCTATCAAACGCATTTTAAGTGAAAGCGGAGAATTGGAGCATGCAAAATGAATATAATTAATGGCTTAATTGCTCCAGTACCACCATAGACCATTTGATTCTGTCGACACAATTAATGTTTTCCACTTTACTTCACAACTTAATTAGTACCGTATCTTGGAAGCTCAAATATTTTGTAGTGATTCAGACCATAATTTGGCTCTACGGTTGAATTCACTAATATCTAAGCTGCTTTTTCAAGTCTTTGTGGAATGGGATGTAAAGCCCAATTCTTTTTACTGATTTTAATAAACTCTATTCTGATTTGAACGATTATAAAGATATATAATTGTTAATTTAATTAAGCAAAATCACGAGTAGAAAGGGTTTTGCATACGAGTATCGCAATAACAAGGTTGATTAAACCATAAATATTATTTGCATATATTTCAAATGAAATCCATTCACACAAAAGTACTTTCTTCAGACACCAGAAAATTGGCACACATCGATATTTTACAATCGCGGAATCATGATGTCTTTAATATTCCTTTATTCTAATTATTAATTCGAACAAAAATTTTCCAATACGTAAGCTACAAAAGATATTAATCAGGGCAAGAATATATGTATAGATGTTCGTGAAACATGTACATATTTACCAAGGGCAGTCCAAAACATTATGCCTACGAACAGTTTTATTGGTCGAATTTCTACTTTCTACACTACCAAATTCACGTTTCAACCACATACACATATGCATCTATGTATGTCCTCTCCCAATTTATTTTTTACTATGGACCTAACACCCAAATAGCTTGCCACTCTTAAATGTACAAAGAAAATATATATACCAAGTTAATTTTCGACGAAGAAAGTTGTTGATTTCTCAAGAGACATTCGAAAGAAGGCAAAGTCTAACAAGAAGCAACACTTCAAGAGTGACGGTGGTGGCAATGTTATTGGGGTTACTTCTGATGTTGTTGGACTTAACTCTCCATCCCCACCTCTCTCTTTTTCCCTCTCTTTTGCACACACACTTTTTATTTTGCTGAGAGAGCTCCTTTTTGGCTTCACACTGTCATCCATTCTCTCTCCACCTTGTTTAGTTTAGAATTTCCCCCATGTAGTCACTTTCACATCGTTTATGAACCAAACAACTTTCCTTTAAAATATTTCTTCCTACTACTATACATGCACGCGATATGTTCCTTACCATTTGACTTTTTGTTATTATAAGTATTTTTAAAGACGATAAATATACACCGTACGAAATTTAGTGAAAGCAAACCATGATGCAACATTTTCTAGAGATAGAACAATCCACCGACGACTTGAAGTTTTACATGTTGGTATACAAGTAAATCCCTCGCTCTCGCTACTGTCGCATCATTTCAAAGTAATTCACAGCTTAAAATGATCCTACAAGTTTTGCATACCCAAGTCAAGCCTAAAACCAGCAGCAACTATACAAAAACGACATGCACATAAATATACACACGTAAAACGTACACCAAAAACTTTTTAAAAGCACACTCAACCCAAACCAGATAAGTAGATTCACTCAATTCCTTACTTGCATCTTGCACGGCGGTGGTACATAATATGAATAAATTGTATAAACACACGCTGCTGTTTTGTATTATCCGACGTGGAACGACTGACGACATAAGACATAACAGCAACAAAGAAAAAGGGGCGAAAATAAAGTAAACATACTTTTCTCTTTCTTTCTCTCTACCTCTCCTTCGGAAAATAACAAGTTGCACTGTAAATTGTACTGCTGCATTTCCACATCCTTAACAGCTGCACACAGAAAAGGAAAACTGACGAAGTAAAAGAAAAGTTTTTTGTCCCTTTTTATTCTTGAGAGAGATCGAGCCATTATAAAAGATGAAGAAATACAAAGTGACATAATCAGACAAATTCATGGGAGTTTTACCTTTTTAAAAACTTTATACTTTTTATGTCTTGTGCATTGTACGTGTGTAAAAGGGGAGGGGAAGTCATGCCATATTACGTGTGCTTCAATGAAAAGTGAACAAAAAGTTAAATATTTTACTGAACAGACCAACACGAATAAAAGAAAGCAAAGCAGTAACAATGCTCAGATCTGCCTACATGAATTTTGGAGTATGTACTTTTGATTATGTCTTGTTCATCGTCCTTGTGGACCGTTAGGTTATTTCAAAAAGAAAACAGAATGCAGTAATACTATATTGTTTAATCATAAAAGCGACTCTAATATACTTTACCTTGCCTGCATCTTGCATTACATCACGTCTTTCGTATTACGCAAAAGTCGGTATGGGTATTCACTTTGGTTTTCATGCTGCGTTTGGGATGTTGGACGTACGTGCTGCTGGCTAGCAATGATTTCGTCATACTTTTCTACTTGTCAGAAAAAATTCTTGCTGAGGTAGGGTGGAATGCGAGGTGGAGTGAAGAAATTCACTTTTGACAAGAGAGAAAATGACGGAGCAAGTAAAACAAGTAACGTTTCCTGTTTTTAATAGCATTAACCATTTGGTTTTTTGCCCTTCTTATTTCAAAATAACTTGTTATGTGTCACGTACACGAAAATCAAGAAATTACAAAGAAATCATGACAGGAGCATGGAAAAAGGGGGTTGTTACTAAACTTTTAGTTTTAAATTTCAACTGCGTATCAAGTGAAATGTCTCAATAGATTGCAGCAGAGAAAATACTACAATTTCACTAAAATTGAATAGTTTTTAGAATAAAGGAAATCGAACTAGTCAATTGGAATGTCCGTCATGAACTTGAACTTTTACCCTCTGAATTTATATGTATGAAAGTAATTGCCACTAATTTCCTCATTCTTATTGTTCAATGCTGGTCCAGCACAAAAGCATGTCTTTAAAAAATTGCCGACAGCGACAAACAAGTCCTAGGAACAAATGAACTCTCAAGATTAAAACATAAAAAGCGCAACTTGGTTTTTTTCTAAACGAAATGGAAAGCTTTCGTTAGTCGTTCAATCTGCATAGAAATCCAGTAGGATAGCCATTCCTTTATTTTTTCTGACTGAGCCAAAGAAAAAATACTATAAAAGATTTCCTTGTGGAATCCTAGATAATTGGTTTGTGCTTTCCTGATGCGTAACGAAGTGGTTTCACTCTCGTAACCATCCATCCCATGCTTTCCCTTTTCTTCTCTTTCTACTGAATTTTCCTTTTCTTCTTTATCTTCATCCCCAGTTGCTCTTTATTTTCTCAGGATACCTAAATCTCTGTTCTATGTACACCAAGCATAATGAATACATGTACAAACCATTTAAACCGAATGTTTGGCTTTGGCTTACTGCACTTTACAAGAATATTATGTAGCGTGTCGCTTGCTTTTTTTCTGGTTTCCTCCCTTTTCTTTGAAATACACGCGTAATATAAAACGAATGCATACGTCTGCTACTCACTTACTCAACATGTACAATATTTTTGGGTCTTTTCTGCGAATGTGAGGGTATCAGAACAAGTATCAGCTCTGCTCTCAAGAAAAGAAATCAGGAAAAGCTCTTTCATGCAAAACGAAAGGAGAATCAAATAGCTTATTCTGAAAAACAACTTCTTGTTCGAAACTACTTGTTTCCAATATATGCACATGAACAACAATTACTTTGCTGACCAAAACCGAAATCTTGTTTTCTCACAAGCTGCCATTTGCACTAAGCATTG
>JAQFZG010004212.1:0-12154 GCA_034695465.1 Entomobrya nicoleti
AAATAGTACTTCAAATGCTCACAGAGGGCATGATTCGGTGTTCCGAGATTTTCATGTAGTAAGTTACCTGATAGTACCTCAAAAAATTTATTTCATTTTTCATACTAAATCATGATACAATCATAATTTATTCTCTCACTTTCATTAAACGGCTTTTCGAGCTGTTATCCATAACATCACTTTTAATCAAAACCATTCTTAAAAACTTTCAATCATTCAATTCATCCTTATAGTAATTTAAATTACGAGACTCTGTTTTAAGAGATCAACTCCACAGAGATAATAAGAATTCGTTCCATATAAATGCATATACAAATTACAGAGTTCACTATGAAAGGTTACCCTATAAACAATGAAACATGCCTCCAGCATGGTTTTTATATCTTATCATTATATACCATTTATTTCCAGTTGTAGTTTCCTCGTGTTGCAAATTTCGTTCATGTGACAACGATGACATATTGACTATTTACGATTATTCTACGGATATTCTAGTATCTATGTTCCTAAAAGTTAAATTCCATATAGCACAGTAATAGGCGTCGTATAAACCTTGTTTAAGAATACTCTTTGAGTGTAACTGACTGACTTGACATTTGACATGTCACATATTATGTGTGAATAAGCACGTGCAAGCTTATCATCTCATGACATACATTTTCTTTGTGTTTCCACTAATGTTTCCATTTTTCTTTTTATGTCTAAATCACTGCACAACACTTTTATTTTATTTTTCCGCTTAGCTGTTTGTCTGTGTGACACGGAGAGTAACTAAGTTTTCTTATCGTCTTGATTCTGGGCACGCGCACTATGATAGCGAATAAGGGTCTCTTGACGCTGAATATTTTTGACAATGAATGGCACAGCCATGTTCATGTTTCGCCTGTCATCGTACTTGGCAAGTAATTTGCATATTACATGAAATGTTCATACATACAAGTTAGTTATTATATATAGCTATCATTTTATAAACGGTAACTACTTCTGCAAATTAATTTAGAAAACAAGCGTTTCCGTTGTGTATTTTTCACTATATCCATATTAGTAGAGAATGTGTATTGCAAACCAGTAAAATTACTGGATATATATGTGTTTTTTTTGTTTCAAACGTACATACGTTGTTAATGTTGATTGCTATCTAAAACTCTTTATCTGCGTCACTTGATGCCAGCTCAAAGTGAAAAAGCATTATATATTTACCGAACAGCAGTGTGAAGAAAGAAGATTGTACTTGGATCAGTGATAGTTAAGTTTATAATAGCGTTTCCGTTTCGAAGAAATGATTCTTTTTGATGAAGTAGTGTGAAGTGTGAAGTATGGAGTTGTCATTATTGCAAGTTGTCTGGGCTCTGTTGTTGTTGCTGTTGTTGCGATGACGAAGTGGAACTGTTTTGGCCGTTTTCAAAGATAAAGTAGAGTGACTGGCGTCTCATCCCGGTGATAACACCTCTGGAGCTTCTTCTGTAGTCAGAAAGCGGAGATCAGGGTCCCGAAGTCGTTGTTGGTGTGGTTCCGAATAATGAATACTCTCCGGAGGCACCTGTTGAGCGAGAGATTTGACTAGAAAATAACGTTCCTCCAGTGCCTCCGACCGCCCCTCCAGTTGGTGATGTGCCTAAGCGAGTGCCAAGTTGCGAACAAGGGGGTGTGGGTACTAGACCAAATGTTGGATCGATTCCCCCGACAAAGGGGACTCGAAGAGATTGATGACTTGTAGTTTGAATTGATTCCATGGGTCCACCCGGTGGGGCATCGGGATCGGTGCCACAAGTTGTCAGGACAACACCTTTTTTAATAAATAAAAGTGCTCAAATGTTTAATTTATTAAAATTGCCAAATTTTCTTCACTGATTGTTTTTCTTACCCGGCATGGTGTCAGAAGGTGGCCACAGTGATGTTGTTTGGGGCTCCTCCGACTCAAGGTCCCCGTACTCTCCTCGCGATTCTTCCAGCGTAATCAAATTTGTTGGGGTTGGTGGTTTAGTGGAAAGTAAATTTATTGCATTCATTAACCCGTAATCGAAATCCGGTGATTCTGACTTTTTTGATGATTCTGAAGATTGTTGAGATATGGAAGAGGATGCTGGAACAGACCACCTTCGACTAAAACCTGCAACTCCATAACTCATGGGTGAACTAAGACTAGCACCATTTCCCCCACTAGATCCATAACTACCCATTCCACTAAGGGAACTTCCAGCACCACTATGTCCACTGCCACCACTAACTGCGCTAGCGTTGCTATATGCTGACCACCGTCTGAATAAATTTGGTTGAAACCCTCCTTCTCCATATGGCATCAAGGGACTTGGAGGCTGAGAAGGTGTAAATTTGACTGAAGGAGTACTTTCAAATATGCTGGACGTTCGAGATCTTCCACCAAGACCATAGTGACCATATCCATGATGGTGACCCATTCCAGGCAGCGGAGACGAACTCCGCGAAGATATCGAAGACATTCCAGAAATACTGCTTCGAGGAAGACTAAATGCACTCATGCAACTTTCAGTACTTTCTCGGCGATCAGCAGACATGGATGAAGACGAGAAGGAGGCAAACGTTGGAGATCTGGCAAGATGTGTGTCAGGACTTCTCAGATGACCTCCGTGAGAACCAGCTTGGGAGGATGCACATGACAAGTACAGTTGACAAAAACGCCATTGTATTTGGAAAAAGGCAGAAAAACAGGATCGAAAGACCTAAAATACAAAGTATGTTCATTACATATTCAATGTTAATGAATTTTCAAAATGCTCTAATTTGTTTTCCAAAAATAGTTGCTCATACATCATAAGTGCTGCTGGACTGGATAGTGTTAGGATCCTTCATAACACCCTGAACAGTTTCCTGAAGCAGCGGAAGGAGCTCAGAAATCAAAGAGTTGGTGTCAGCAGTGGCAATCTTGTGAGCCAGCTCCCAAGTTGCCACTGATTGACTGAGCATATCACTGTCTAGTGTTCCTGACGACGAAGAAGCACCTGCTATGTTTGAGCCACCACCAGTGTGTTGCGACAACAGACGCTCAAAATTTTTTGAAAGGGTTACTCCACACTCACACAATACCTCCAGACTCTGTAAATTACATAATATCCAGTTTTACACGTTATTCAATCCACTCAACCGAAATTTAACCCTGACTTAATCATTTTTTTTTAATTTTCAAAATTTAATTTACCTTGATGTACGCTGAGAGGTTTCGAATCATTTCGTGTAAACTTTGAAGAGCCATTTTTTTGATATTGAAAGGATGAAGTTAAGACAAATGTGAAAGAAACAAGGTAACTATCAAGATAATTTGACTTTTTAGCGTGTTTTTATGTATTTATATTTCAACGATGAGCACACCCTGGTACTCCGTTGTGTTGCCGTTACTCTTATGTAATTTTTACGTATATTCTTTCTGGATCACAAATAAATGAAAAGATTCTGTTTTCATTACACTTTTTTTCTATTGTTTTGAGCTTTTTGTTCTTTGGGGCCTAAACAGTATACTTTTGTTAAATTGATGCACAACTCTGATAGTTTTATGGCGTTTATTAGTTTGAAAAGTGAAAATTATTACGTATTATCTGTCTGTGGAGCTACAAGTACAATGTAAACTTTTTAGAAAGAGGTCTTATTGTTTTAATTCGTCTATAGCTAGTCTCAAGGAATTCATTTTTTTTACTATGTGAACTTTATTTTTGTAAGTGTAATTCTAAAACGGCAGGCTTAGTCAATGGTAAACGTTATTTTTCTGGGATGTTCATGATGATCCTGAAATTGAATTTCCAAAAAATAGAACAATTAGTTATTTTTATCAGTGTCTGAAATTATACTGAGGTAAGTAAACTCTTAAACTTACGGAATATATACGGGGTACACTTGAGTCCAAGGCAGAGCTCCAAATCGCTTAATTGGATTCTTGTCCGATTTTCCCGTAGAGGTGGATATTATTTTTAACACACTTTTATCATCCAATATAGTATCCTGTCCTCGACTTAATATTATGTTAATCACGTTTCCAAACATGAAGGAAGTTTCATGTTGAACAAATAAATCCAGGCCACTTGTCCACGTCCACATTTCTTCGTCTTTTCAGTAGTCAGCATTCCACATGTATTTTAATCCCTTTCCTGGGTTTTAAATCCAATTTTGTCTTTGATATTGTAATCCTGATGAGAACACCAAATAGCCAAAAATAAATAAATTCAACTTGTGCACTATATATAATCCTGTGATTAAATGCTCAATCAAAATCACGTGAGTCATGACACGACTTACCCTTTGTTGTGCTCTCATGCAAATGCATTCATCATCAACAATCTCTTCAGATCTAAACTGAACAGAAAAATACGTTTCTTTAGTTAAATTAAACCAGCTTAATTTTCTATGTAGTGCTATTTACTTTCCACCAAACTAATTTAGCCACATGCAAAAGTACTCACGTGCAACCCTGTGCAACTTACTTTTTTTTTGCAATGACATGTTCAAGTAAAAACTATTAATTTTTTTTGCACAAAACCAAAAATTAAATAAGGTGAAAGCATTGCTAACATTTGACTACTGAAAAGAGAAGTAAGAATGTATACCCTTTTCTCACCATTCCAAATTTCCTAGTCTTGTGACTTGACCTTGACATTTACAACACTACCCAATCCATCCAACAAGACAAGTACTCATGATACTCTCCACGCATCTCACTCTCTCACACAATATCCCCCTTTCCTTTTGTCACTTTTATTTCACACTTTGAAACACTCCAGCAACAGCAACGGCAGATAGAGATAAACACGTTATTGCACTCCAAATAATATAAAAAATATATTAATTATGGTAATTGTCCTAGATTATCTCTCTCTCCTCAATTTTTTTACAATAGCAAAAAAACAACCTCTCTATATTTACTTTTTTCCACTTATTTAAAAGAGAAAGACATTTTTGTTATCTATGTATGTATGTATAATTTCTTGTATTCTTCCATTCCAAACAAATATTTATACCTTTTACATTTTTTTTTCAACCAACTTCTCTACAAACTACGTTAACAGCACTATAAAATATTAACTACAAAAGTGTTTTTTTTCTTCTTCTTCTTCTTTGCTAATAAAACGGGCTATGGGCTCTCCTAAAAAAACAACTCAAAAACTGAATCCTTCTTGTTTCACACTGACTCTGTCCGTGTGTCTTTTCTGCAGTATTAGCAGATTGAATCTCTCAGACTCTCAAAAAACTCCTTCCTCACCTAACCACCACCACAACAACAGGCAAGCCAGAAGAGTCAGAAAAGAGCCAAACCAGCAGTCCAAGTCCAGCACTATTTTTTTACTATAAAGAGATGCGATAAATATTACTATGCTTCTACTTTTTTTTACTAGAGACACTAGAAACAGCAGCAGCAGCACATCTTTTTACTTTCCCCAGTGTGTCATCATCATTATTTCATTCTTTTCATTTCACCCAAAAAAAATACACTGACGATGAGGATGAGAGAGAAAGAGAGGGACAAAGAGAGAGAGAGAGAGATCTTGTACTTGTAGCATAACAGCAGCAGTATATAAACACGACGGCAGTGATCTGATGTCTGTGTGTGGACTGTGGAGTATGGAGTATGGACTTGGAGTAAAAAAAAGGTAACAAAAGTTGGATACACACGCGAAGGCAGGCAAGGCAGTGGAAGAAGAAAAACAACAGTAATAAAATTGATTGCTTTCTCCAGGAGTAACCTTCGAGTTTTCTTGTTTACTCGTGAGAACATGAACAGCAGCAGCAAAGAAGATGAGAGAGGAGATCTTTTTACCACACTACTATTTCTACTACTTGCTTTTTTTTACTACAAACTTGGATGGAGGTTGGAAGGAACGGAACACACACACACATGATGGAAATAGAGGTGTTATGTGTTACACACGACAAATATTTTTATAGATTACTTTCCAGTATATTTATAATGATAGAGTATGCAGAGAGAAGAAACATTAAAGCTTGTAGTTGTCGTTATAATAATATGCATGTTTAAAAGTATAATCATATAGCAAGAGCCAAGCAGTTTTTCTGAGGAAAAGAGGGGTTCAGAAGAACTATATAACTTATTACTACGGTGGTAGTGGTGATGGTGGTGGTGGTGGAGGTTCGGTTTGTTGCTTGGATGAAGCCGTGAAGGACACTCGATACTTTACTACATTTATTCCATCATTCCATGTATTCCACCACGATACAATTTTCACTACTACTACGGCTATAATAACAAA
This sequence comes from Entomobrya nicoleti, assembly GCA_034695465.1. Classification (NCBI taxonomy): domain Eukaryota; kingdom Metazoa; phylum Arthropoda; class Collembola; order Entomobryomorpha; family Entomobryidae; genus Entomobrya; species Entomobrya nicoleti. The sequence goes on from JAQFZG010004212.1 coordinate 6,231, forward strand.
ACATTAGCGTTTTTACTACTGCACTGCACTGCATATGAAAACTCATAATAATAGGTATACTGGCAAGAAAATTATATGTATATTCATAATGCTACAGTTGAACTTAACCCTTTTACTCGTTTTAACTCCTCCTTTTACTTTTTCTCTTGTTGCTTTGTTCATTTCCTTATTGCATCATCAATGTCATGATTTTCGTCATCATCGCCATCATCGTCATCACCTATTCGAAATACCGTGATAGCAGTAGCATTGTGTTGATCATCATTAGGTTAGCAGATTTTCTAAAGGTTAATACTATGCTATTATGCATAAAATGTGTTCTCTTTCCCATGAACATAATAAGATGACAGTGATGATGATGGTGTTTGCTTACATCTCAAAACGAGAAGATTTTCTTCGTACGCACGCACACAGACATTGTATCGTATCATCGTGATCGTCATCACTCACATCAAGCAAGAATTTTTTTAGGGTAATGTAATCAAATGACAAGTGGATTTCCAAGAAAACGGACAAACGTAAACAGTTTTTTTTTTCTTCCTTTTTTGTGAAGCTAAGCAGAACTACCAAATGCCTCTCTCTCTCTCTTTCCATCCATCATATAAGTGATATGTGTTTGGAGAGAGTAAAGGTCACAAAGGTTGTTTTAGTGCAATTTGTTCAATTCCCTTTTCCCCAACGCAACAAAAAAGTAAGCTTTGTAAGCAGTTTTGAATGCTGTGGATTTTGGACTGGACTGGAAAAGAAAATCATAGGGAGACAATGAGAAAGAAAGCTAAATGTAAGTTTCATAATGCCCCAGATGACAAGCTTTTATGTATTGAGTAAGGCGAAGAGGTATATATAAATAAACTGCTTTGTTTTAGTTTTACGTCAGCTTTAATAAAAGAAATTATTTCAGTTTTTTTTATCAAGGGCAGAGCTGCACTGCACACACAGCACAATGCCTTGGGATGTGGGAGAAAGCTGTGTGGACTATGAAATGCTTACATTTTATAATATGACGTTATGCGCTTGTTGGAAATTTGTTAGACATACAACACAATTGTATATATTCTGTCTTCCCCTTTTTCCTCTACATGCTTATCTTGCTTTTCCTTGTAAAACTTGCGAGAAGAAAAATGAACATTTTTTTGCTGGGTTTGTACGTAAGCTTTCCCCGAACCAATATATATATGCCTTCCATGTTTTATCCAAGAGCTTTCTCCGTGTAGAGCAAGTAAAGCTGGAGGAGGAAAAGGAGTGTGGATGTGGATGGATGTTGAGTCTCGGTTCTTCGATGTACCCCAAAACCAACACAATATCCAGCAGCACATTATATAATCATATCATATCTTGGTTGGTGTGGTGGATGGGATGCTAGGAGATACTGTAACCATGAAAATTATAAATATAACTTATATGTGTATTTTTAGGAGTATACAAAAGAGATATATTCATAAAAAAGAAAGTAATAAAAGGTGACTGTGAAAGTAAAGTGGAGTAGCGTGGCAACGGCAACGAAAGGACCAACACCCGACAACGATACTGCTGCGATGCTGTTTATTGTACATGTACTCCTCTGCTTTCTAGCTGCACTCTGAATGAAAACCAAAAAAAATAGTACATTGAATTGCAATAAGAATAACATTAAAAACACTCCTTATACTATTGTCCTTGTCCTTATCCTTTATGAAGGGACGTTTTTTTAGATTAATTAGTAGATTGAATGTTTGACGTAGTATTTTCCATGCTTACCATGTTTTCATATTTTCATACACAATTGATGATGGTGATGACTTTGACTTGACTAACTGCATTCTAACTTCCAACCGTGATTTTGGTAAATTAAGTTAATAAACAAGGGAAAAAGGGGAAGAAAGGCCCACGAAAATTATTTCCTGGAGCATGCCAGCACGTCATAAAAAATTATCTTTGGATTTCCTTCCTTCCGTCCGAATCCTTGAGTTGAAGGTCATCTTGCAAAAAAAAACTACCTGTGCCTATGATGATTTGTGCAAAGTATGCAAGAGAGGAGAAATGAAAGGATAATGACGATCATGTTGATTTACTATTTTCATTATAACTGCTAGGCTGTCATTATACATTCCATATTTTATGCAATAGGAAGCCATAAAAAGGGAAAAGATGATTTGATGGATGTATCGGAATTTAAGATGTGAAAGATGAGATGCGAAGAAATCACAGCGAAAAATGCCTGACGTCACTTCTATGTGTGTGTGTGGATGGAGTGGAGTGTGTTGGTAGACGACGGAATAAGAAGTGGGCGCAAGTAAAGTGGTATAATTTTTGTGCTTTGTACTTTGTATACATAGCTTACTTGGTATGAAAGAGAAGTGCAATGCAATATATACACCTTGCCTGTTTTATAGATAAAGCACCACAAAGCACAGATGATGAGATGAGGTGCTGTTTGTAGATATAATTTTTTTTGTGAAATTTGTAATGTTGGCTGGCTAATAGCTGTGATGTGAATGAAAAGAAAGAATGAATGAAAGTTTTCTCAGTATTCACACATTTTGTTGGTGAACTATACAAAACAAATTACAAGTCTGTGATTGATTTGGTGAAAGTTGTGTGATGTGAAGGAAACAAGTTGTTTGAAGGAAAGGGAGAGTATAATATTATTTTATGTACAACAAAATTCTTAATGTGAAGAAAGGCAAAGTAGCACTGGAAACGGAAATTAGTGACTTTCTATTGAAAATACTTTCTGTACAAACTTTGATACCTTGATACGCAAATAAGTGTGTGGAGAAATTTTAAAAGGATTGTTAAACGGTAGTTTGACAAGTGGGGAAAATCAATCAGAGGAGAAAATTATCGTCCGCAATTTAACATGGCTGCGGGGAACGCAAAGAAAATTGAAGAGGCACAAGAACATATTAAAAATGCAGAGAAAAGGTGACAGATTTGTAAAAAAAAAAATAGTAATTCGTAGAGTTGATACAACTACAAAATAGTTAGTTGAATGGTTAATGATGGTTTTTAATATGGAATTTGCATTTCAGTTTGAAAACATCATTGTTGAAATGGAGGGGTGATTTTGACATCGCTGCGGCTGAGTACAACAAAGCTGGTACAGTTTAAATTGTGACGTGGCTATGAATTTATGAAATCTCGGTTGAATCTGAAAGTATATTATGATTGGTTTTTGTAGCTGCATGTTATAAGAGCGCTAAGGCATATCAAGAAAGCAAGGATTGTTTAATGAAGGCTTCAGAAAACTTCAGAAAGAATAACAGGTAATTTTATTTTTTTTGTTATTTTAGATGCCATGTAGAAATAGGATTTTTAATACCATGAAGTTTGTTTTTGGTTTCGTTTTGTTTTAATTTAACAGTCTTTATTCCGCTGGGAAATGCAACGAGCAAGCGATTCTTCTCTGCAAGGAATTAGGGCAACTGCAGGATATCGCGAGACTTGCAGAGGAGGCCTGCTTGATGTATCAAACTCATGGACAACCCGATGCTGGAGCACTTTGTTTGGATAGGGCTGCAAAGATGATCGAAACGCAATATCCGGATAAAGCTGTTGAATTGTATAAAAGAGGAGTTGACGTTGTTATGGTTGGTTCTAGTCTCAATTTTTTTGCTTTTAAGTAATGCTACATATTTTTCGGTATTTAATTTTCTGTAATTGAATTTGTGTACACCAGATTGAAGATAGACCCAGACAGGCAGCTGAATTCTGCGCTAAGTACTCTCGGCTCCTAGTTCGCCTTCGAATGTTTGATGAGGCGGCCGACGCAATCAGACGGGAGATTAGTATAAATCAGCAGAGTGAAAATACTGCAGCAATAGGTCGTCTTGTCGTTGCCCTTGTTTTAGTTCAATTAGCTCGAGAGGATTATGTCGCTGCGGAGAAGGCTTTCAAGGAGTGGGGTGGAAATTGTGAGCAGGATGAGATTCAGACGTTAGAGACACTTCTCCGTGCTTACGATGAGGAGGATGCCGAAGTCGCACGGAAAGCCCTTCATAGCCCCTTCGTCAGACACATGGACATTGAATACGCAAAGTAAGAAGGGAAATGATTTTTTTGCAGTTTAACAATTGACTTAAGATAAATGTGTAGAAAATTTAAAATACGATTGAATTTTAATTGTAGACTTGCCAGAGACTTGAAGCTACCTCAAGGAATTGTGCAAGTTCCAAGTAAGCCTCAAGTTCGGGATAACGCTGCTCCAAGTTACAAATCCGTTGCGGATTCCGCTCAAGATGAGGGAGAAAGTCAACAAGGTGGCCTGTGCTAAATAAGTTCCATGTATAATTCTCTACAGATCTAAATTATATGGTATTAATGTAAAAGTAGAAATATATGACAGGAAACAGGACAGTAGCCAGAAAAGCATAATAATATGTATAAAAAACTGCATTATCATCATGATCACTTCTTATCGTGCTACTTATCAATCAATCACCAATAAATAATGCATCTCTATCTTTTCGACAATTAAATATATATTTCAAGAGCGATTAAATAATTAACTTAAACAAAACCGAAATAAAAAAGAGAAATCTTAAATAAATACATATATAGGATACATAGAGGAGAAACCATGAGGAGGCTTGAAAATAAATGATACCCGTAGCATCCTAGTTTGTATATTTGGTTTGTACAGACCTAATTCATTTTTGTAAAACTTTTATCACGTCACATTACATTGCCACTTTAGAAGAAATCTGCTACAGATAATAAATAGACAGTTGAAAGTAGAAAGCATATAAATACACAAAGACAAGATGCACAGCTTCTGCTAGTATAGTAGAAGTACTTTTAATTGAGTTAAATAAGCTACCTATGGAATAAGACAAGTATTATTATTACGTGTTAGCTCTTGCGGAGCACTTTGAAATAAGTCGAAACGTTGAGCGTTAATAATAATGTTTTACTTCACTACAATCAACAATCGCTACATTCCTTTTTAAAAAATGATCAGTTTGAATAGTCATGTCATTACACAGTTTAGTTAAGTGCGCGTGATCTATGTATATTCAAGTCATCCCTGTTAACCTTCACCTTGTTTCTATCTTTTATGAAAAATATTTTAATTTCCAAACAAAGCAATATTTAAAAAAATCTAATAAATCTTAATAAACATCGTAGATTACGATATAAAAAATTCTTTGCACTCCATACCATTTTATTTCTCTTACCATGATATTCACATTAAAATTTATAAGACATTAAAAGTATTTGTTTGTTGTAAGCACAAACACCACAGCGTCTTGAATTTGATGAGCACATTTTTCGTGTAAACCCATGTCAAAAGTCAAAACTTTCTTGGACATTTTAGAAATGGTCAGGAGCTGAGAGTCTATAGTCCGAACAGAAGTTTGAGATTACTTTTCATATGGCGACATACCAGGTATAAATATTGTGCGTTCACATGGCGACACATGAGGAGTTCTGCAAAACGTACTATTAAGCTTCCCGAGATTAGGTTTCTAGTTTGTGGCATGATAATGATTTTGAAGCAATACGAAGCGTTATACGACATTTTTATGGTAATAATTACTGTAATGCATTGGAATGAAGCATGCAAAAAGTATACACAGGTGACGACAGGTGGTCGAAAATTGAAAATGGTTCACCGAAAGAAAAAGTTCTACAATATGATTAATATGAATGACTATATTTTTAGTCTATATATGAATGCATCTCGTATTAAATGCTTTACTTAAAAATAAGTTTTTTTTTAAGATTTGGAAATATTTTTCATCTTTCCCCAATAATGATTTCAAATTTAACCATTTTATTATTGTTTTTGCGAAGTTTAATAGTTACTTCAATAATAACAATGAACATTTTACTTCTTATAACGAAAAAAAAAGATATGCTACTTTTAGCAAAGACTTTAGATCATATAGACCTTGGAACTGTGCCGATATCGTATGCTTTGATTTTCCCTTTTTTCAGTTATT
>JAQFZG010004213.1:0-12152 GCA_034695465.1 Entomobrya nicoleti
GTTGACACCGCCTGCATTTGGGGACGATGATACATTATATGATTGCTCGATTAAACCCCCTCGTCATGGAGTCTGCTTACAATAAAAAAATCTTCTGTTTCTAAAACAGAGATCATTGGTCATGCCATGCCTACTCTACAGCTAAATAATCATCAAATGTTAGTCAAAGAATAGATGAGAAAGATACTCTAGTCTTGCTACGTGTATGAGTAATATCAGAAGCTTCATTAAAAGAGTTCAAAAATTAATCAATAGTAGAATTAAAATTATTTTTAAACCGTACAACCCTGAAATATATACACAATACGTACTCCAATTAGGAAATTTTATGCTTTCCTTGGTTTTTGTTTACTAATATGGCTTTAACATCCTTTTTGTTTTAACTAGAAATAAGGAAGAAATCCTAAAGCCACCAAATTATTGCTGTTACGATTTGATCATCTATCAATAATGTTACAGATAGATACCTTTAAATTCGATATATTATTGCAATTACAACGATGAAGTACTTGGACACGTGTATAGTTACGTCGAACTTGTAACGAAGTGAAAAAAAAATCCAGTTCAATTACTTCCGTTTCAATATTTGTGATCGAAACAATTTTTTTTCTCATGGTTGTAGTTATATAGTCACATACTTAAACAAATTTGCAATAAGAATCCAAAGGCGTACACGACAACATTTCAGTTTACCAGTTAAAATTAATCAAACTATTATAACGATTTTGACATTTCTTTGAAGTTTTTTGCTATGCACAAAAGGAGCTAAGCATTGTTGTAAAAGTTTTGTGTGTGTACAAGCATATAAAAAGGCCACACACAGACTACAACATAAGTTTATATAAGAAAACTCATAATACATAGATGTAGGTGGTAGGTATAGATTCATAATAATAAATTATATTTATTATAAAGTATAAAAGTACTCAAAATAGTACATGCACAGAAAAATCATTACAAGCAGCATTCTGATGACATCCGTTCATCAACACTTTCTCCGGAATTCTCTGAGGCTTTTTAAGAGGAAAAGCCTGAAATACCTGCATGCTCTCGCTTTTACTCCAAAAATCCCCTCTCCCACTTCATCTCTTTCCGCCTCTCTAGCTACTTAGATACTATACCCATGTTTTGAATGCTGCACCTTTTATATTCCACTTCTTGTCGAGTTTAGCTAACGACAAACTAGACTTTTTACCGACATCATCGTTGTCATCAGCATCGTCACACCATAACACAAACACATACACAAGTGGTGGCAAAAGCAGAGCGCTGCGTGTATACTTAATACGCTTGTGTCCTTTTTATACTCTCTCACTTTCCCTCATCACACATACGCCACCCTGACTGCTATAATAGTATAACTTATGCGTATACCTATACGGAGCACTTTCTCCCAACAAAAGACTTGTAAAGCATAGCATTGCAACATCATCATCATCATGATTATCACCATCGCCTCTACTCTATTACTAAAAGGTAAGTAATAGAAGCAGTAACCTATACTCCTAAGTCGGAAAAGCTCTTATATGTACTTACCTTCCACTACATCCTATTTTCCCACTGGTTTATTACTTTTGTTGTAGTGGGTTTTTGTAAATACTTTTACACACACACCTTCTATAAAGTACATACATACATACATACATGCCTTCTCTGCTTCGACATTCACATCTTGTGTATATTCTTTTATGGTGTCGTCGTGCGGCATGAAGCATCATCCATTTCTAAAACATTACAGAGAAATGGGAAAGTCGACAGCAAAGGTGGTTAGATTACATTAGTGTCCTGGGATAGTTTATATCATCGTGGTAGTTTGGTGGTGGTATCACATTGTACATGTAGTTATATATTACTGCTTTCACTCCACTACTACTGACGGATTGTAAGTCTGCCTGGTGGCGGATGGATATTGTACGCTGTAAAAGCTGCTTCCTCGCTATTTCTATTATAACGCCTACCTAACACACATATCACATCATCCTACACACAGTGTACACACAACACACTATATCTTCTTGTATTCCTTTCTATTCCGTATGCACACACACAGGCACACACAGTGCTCTGCTTTTTCGTATGGAAAATTTAGAAAGCGAGAGAGGAAGAAAGAAAGTAAGGGCATATTATCATGCATGTATACATATTCACTCTCGACGAAGAAAAGTTAAGGCTCAACACAAAACTTTTTAGTTTTACCTTTAGCAAGGAAAGAAAGGACAAGAAATAGTCATTTATAATATATTATGTATTTATTATAGTAGTCACCAAAAAGTAAATGCTTATTATGCATGTATATTATGGTAAACTTATTTGTAAAGGTTGTATCTAGGCTTTTTCCTTTCACTTGAGCTTGTGCGTTTTCTCGTTCGGAAGAAGAAGAGTTTCTTTGCAAAATATTTTCTACTGGAAAGTATAATTATATGCTTTAGGGACGTCCTCTATTACTTCTAAATAAACCACGACGATGACGACGAAGAAAAGCTTGTTGGAGAATGACTGACTGACTGAACGAGTTACTGAGTGGATATCAGGCAGATTGTAAAAGGAAAAGCAGCTGGTTGCCGTGCTTGAACTCAACTTACCGGAGGAGTAAATGAAATGATGATACCAAGTATAAGCCAAACGGCGGAAAAGGAAAAAGCGATGGGAATATCAATGGTAAAATAGCCTTTTTCGTATTCTTGGAAAAGAAAGAAGAAAACAATGAGAACGAGAAAGAATGTTGTTATTTTCTCACTACACTATATTTTATAGTTTCTTAAACAGTAAAGCGGAATAGTAGTTTGAATGAATTTCTCCCGTGTGTCTGTTTCTTCGCTTTCTCTCGGCCATCTAGAACATCTCTCAATAGCATCATTTTTCAATCCAGGGGTCAACTCTACAAGGTCATCATGGGTCGTTTCTGTAGGCATGGAGTTCATAACAAAAATGCGATCGATAACAATTGGCGAAAAAAAGAGAAATATTTTATTTACTTGGTTGCTTAAATATTTTAAGAAACTCTTCAAGCTTTTCGATTGTACTAATTTAGTATAAACTTGGAATACACACAAATGCCTGTTATTTTCATGGCGTAATGATGTACTTCAAAAGTGGCAACTTAAAAACTTATAAAAGCTCATTCAAAACCTCTGTAGCTGAATGCATGTATAAACGCAAAACATGTTATCTTCTTTCTTTTCGCCCTTTACATGGAATGGTATAATAGTATGATCTGATGTGAGAATATTTAGTTGGTAGTCTTGTATTGCTGTGTGGTGAGAACATTTTTCTTGCTTGCCTTGCTTTTTTTCTTTCGTGCTGTCTTTCCACTTCTTTTCTGTATTACACTACTCCACACAAAACGGACGACAATGCTGTTTCCCAAAATCGCTCCAGGAGTTTATAAGCTTTTGGCCTGGCCTGCTGGCCTAGCTTGACTTGACTAGGAAGAAAGTCTACTCAATTACAGTCAACAACATTGTATTACATATATATAATATGTAATGTATATTTTGCAGCCTGTACTCACAAAAATTATGTATGTATATCACATGTGTAGCATATTGTTTCGCAGCTCAAACATAAATTTCCTATTGAAATGTGATGATATATAACTATTTCATTCCAAACTTTCGCTGTACTTCACATGAATATCACAGTCATGATCATCAACATCATGCTGACCTGCTTGCTGTAATGCCTGCCTGTCTCTTTTTGCTTTTTGGCCTACTTATCTATCGATCGATCTGCATTACATATGTTATTTATAAAGGAGAGAAATTGTGATAAATCAGGGCAAGAAAAGGAGAGACTATGGTGAGGAACAAGTGTACTTTATACACCGGATGGAGAAGCACATATCCCCATTACAAAATAGGGAGTGAAAAAGAATGAAATAATATAAATGTTTCACATGCATAATATATTATTGTATAGACACGTTACAAAGCTTGTTAAAACAAAAAGAGAAGATAGAACGAGAAAGAAAATACCACCACTTGCAGCTTTTTTCTCTTTTCTGAGAGATCATCTCTCTAGACCCCAAAGCTATGTCGTCATGTGGTATGGTGGTATATACAATGATACAATATTGAAAGAATGAATAGGAAAAAGGAGAAAGTTGTCGCTGGGGAGAAAACGAAAGTTTTGCATATTTCAATGAAGTTATGTAACATGCCATGGGAGTGTCTGTGAAAATGGACAGGCAAAATATGACGACCTCATAATATCATTCAGAAGATATTACTACTGTTATTGTATTTCTCACTGCTCAACAGCCACTTGTGTTTAGATATAAGTAGGGGAAAAAATTGCTTGTATGCTAATGCACTGAAAAAGTGTGGTTACATCTGTCTTCTTCACCGTGGACAACTTGTTTTCTCTGAATAGTGAGATTCTTTATGTTAACTTAGCGCGTAGCAAAAAAAATCAAAAGCTTTCGCATGCAAAAACTGAAGGTTATAACGACAAGTCTATTGAGTTGAGTTTCCAAGAAAAAATATTTTACGCCAGTGGTAGTAGCAGGAAGGATACATACACAACTTTTACTTGTGCTACTCTTGCTGTGAGAGTATGGTATCAAACAAGTACGTATACATTAGAGAATCATAATAAAAAAGATTGCGCACCAGGAGGCTTCTCAAAGTGGGGGTCGGTCAGACCGTGTGCTACTCCAAATTGTTGATAGTGAGCTATGTCATAGCCATCCTTGTGTGTATGCTTGTTTCTACTTTTTTCTACACAATTTTTCTATTGACGTTGCTGCTTTTGCTACGATATAAGTAGAAAAATAATCAAACATACAATGTAAGAAAAAGTGGTGGTTAAAGTTTCGTGATTGTGATACAGAAGCGAGCATATCGACTGCTTGTGCTGAGCTATGGCGGTGGTTGGTTGGAAATGTATCATGTAACGTTTTTTTCTTTTGTTGATAGTAATACAAAGTATATAATGTATAATAGTACAGTAGAGTCTGTCATTTATCTATATGGCTTTATAGAAACGTCGAGGCTGACTGCCTTGACTGGAATCCGATAAATATCTTGTAGATTTGACTGTGTATAAGAGGGAAAGCTTGTAAATGAAGACGCAAAATAGGAGTTGAGAATTGGATTGCAGTACGATAAAACTGATTGAGCATGAACGTACACAAGGAAATTGTTGGTTTTGCGGAGAGTATGCTTTTCCTCTTAAAACACTTGTTCCCGTTTTAATGTCGATGAAAATTGTTATAATATAATATGTATGTAATGTATAATTTTAGTCGTGTTTGCAAGAATTGAAAAAAAAACACGTAAAGTATTTTCATGTTTCTTTTCTTTTCAAATTGTACATTGCAAGGAGGTTTTTACTTGTAATGTTTTTTCAAGGATAGACGGTTTATCAATATTTCAAGGATTAAGGTCATTAATATAATGTAAATATAAATACCCTGAAATTGTATAACATTTTTTTCCAATCGAGATTTATCCTACTATAAATTTAAAAGGGAAATCTGTGGTGACTTGTGACACATAGTTGAAAGGCTTGTAAAGTTTTTAAATATTTGTACACATAATATATGCGGAGTATACTTCTTTTAAAGACTTTTGTGATGGTAAATATTATGCACTGTATTTTTATTCGTTCGTCCTCAAATTGCGTTAAATCCTCAACAAATTCTCATCTTTTCATATGAAAACATATTTATTCTTTTTACTATAAAAATTATCGTTGTCTTATAGGTATATTAGATTATGTGAGATATTTTATGATATGATATACCTACATGTTTAGTATCCAGTAAGAGTGACTGTGTCGGCACGGTCATAGTGTTTAGTGTATACCGACAACCGAGCTGTCGCTGCTGCAAGTCATCGGTACATCAGACCAAGCGCAAACATTTTACACCCATATGAATAATATAAATCCATAGTACACCAAGTTTATATAAGCTGTGGTGAAGCAATTTGAACTTCCAAGAAGAAGGAAAGGCATACCATAAAGTCCATTTGCATTCCTAACAGGAGCATACACAAAAAAAAGACGAAAATGTGGCGCTGCTGGTTGGTGCTACAAGCGGCATGAATGTCTTGCCTTTCCTCTTTTGCCCTTCATGTTTGCACACAACTCACTTCTCCTTTCTTTCTCCGTATCTCCGCGATCCCTTTTTCCTCGATACATTATTCATCTCGCTGTAAGTATAATATAAGAGTATTATATTATAAACCTCTAAACCTCATTTATAGAAGCTCACGTATAAAATCATAAAACCTTAAAAGGATATATCTTTTGTAAACGCGCTTTTACACAGTTCGATCTTCTCTGCGTATGTCTACATGTTAAAAAACATCACCCATCCAACAACTTTCTCACTTTCCCTAGGTCAAATTAATTAAAATTCCATTACCCGTGTTCATTTCAATTATAAGTCGATTAACCAGTGAAAATTTAATGGATGTTGTTGTCTTTAGCATATACATTACATATTATTTTGTTCTAACACTGGTTGGGTGCCATTATTACAGGGAAAACAAGCATAGACAGACATACATACTTGTAATAAATACATTATTATGATTCAGTCATCATTTTTTATTAAATTAAAAAGGTGGCCCTGTGTCTTGTTCTCTCTTATTCAACGAAATTTAAACCTAATTTGTCTAGAAACTCTTTTTCTTCCGCTTATGTTTCAGAACAAGTAAAGAATTCACAATGTGTATAATATATGTATGTTATGTAAGATATATAAACTTTTTTTTATTTCAAATAACATCGCAGCGTGTGCCGAGCGGGGCTGTTGGATAATGTGATAATGTAAACAAATTTTTTGGATTAGTAAAGCAGTCATGTAAGACGAGAGCGAGACTGGAACATAACTAACCAGAGCAGAGCAGAGACAGCACAAAAGACATAAAGAACACAAGGAGAAATAACAGCAACAAGCCAGAGCGGAGAGAACTAACAGCAGTCAACTCAATCTCTTGATGATTACCATCTTTTCCTAAAATGGTAATGGCAAACTATAAAATATAATATCACTCCTCTCTCTCTCCCTTTTCTCTCGTCGTCACTCTCTCTTTCCTAAGAAAAAAATATTGAGTGCGACTGTGACGTGGGTTTTGCCAAGAGTCAGGCTAGTTTTATTACATACATACAACATATAGAGACATGGTGAACACAAAAACGCAATTCCCTCAAAACATGAATATCTATGTGTCCTTTTTGTTAAAACATTCGTGATATTCATGACACCTGATATTGATATTTCATCTATGAAGACTACAGATATCTCTTTCATATATAAAAATGAATTAGCGATAATTGGTAGCAATATGTGAGATGATGCTGGCCTCTTGTCCTTTGACTGTAAGTTTTCCTTTAAAAATTAAGGAGATGAGCGTGAAATCGAAATCAGAGTATAAAAACGACCTAGATCAAACGGCAGAAAAGTAACTTTAATGATTCGAAGGATTAAGTATATACATTATATGTGTAATTTCTATTGCAAACGCTATCAAGATTCTTCAGAAACTTATTCAGGCATATTTTTGTATTTTTTATACTAAAGCTATACACTACAGCTTTTTTCTTACAGCGATCCCATCTGACTTTCAACTTTGCTTTTTCATTTCATTTCACGCTATTCATTACGATTAGTGTACTTATCGAAAGTAAAGAATGAGTTTAGCAGTAGGAGAAAAGGATTGGAAAAGTATATTTCAATAGTTAGAAATGAGAAAGGAATAATAAAATAGCGCACTGCTCTCAGATCCGCTTCCCGTATACTTTACGACTACGAATCGCTCTTTTATTATTTTTCCTCGTACTACTACTACTCACTTCAGCTCGATGTTGTTACGTACGCTACAATGAACGTGTGAACTAATCCGTTTAGTCTACCGTGACATTCATATAATCTATCCAGCAGAACAAGCTTTAGTTGCAATGCGTGCGTTCTGCTCCTGTGCATGATGACGGAATCGAAGCTAGCTTAAGGAAACCGTATAGGTAGCCTGAAAACATCCATAATGCCTCCTCATGTTCGTCATGAGTTCTCGCACAAACAGATATGCAGTCTAAACGACCCATAACAACATAATAACACTATTGCAAGTGAGTTATTCAGCCAAGCCAGCCTTGTGAAGGTTACGCAACAAGAAAAGGTGAGGCGCAGAAGGTGAGTTTAACGTTTTTGTTGATTGAGCAGTAGAATTGGAGCAACATAGTAAATGTTACTAATAGCACTGTGTTGTGATTTTGAAGAATAGAGAAAATACTAGGATATACGAGAATATCAACGTGCACGACTTTTTTTCTTCGTGAAATGTTTGGTAAAAATGCTTGAAAAATGTCTCTCACAAATGTATTGAAGAAAACAAAGAACAAAATAAGAAAGGGAGTAAGGATGTATACTACTTACTCATCCTCATTGATGTGAGAGGAAGCACCACTTCACACAACTTTTTTTGCTTCAATTCTACACATACATATTACAAGAGTTTTTTTCTTGCCAGAGGGATGAATAGGAAAGTGAAGTACATATGTGAGGTTGCATAAGAAAAAAGTAAGTTTAAGAAAATAAGTAGGGAGAGATCATTGCAGGATTTTTCATATCTTACTAATGTGGCTTCAGAAATAATATTAAGAAGCGAGGAAGCAGTAGAATTTTTATGAAAGGAGAAATGGAAATGAAAGAGAAATGCATGTTAACGACAACCTTGTCTATGTCTGTGATGATGATGATCATCATCATGAACACCTTTGACTTGACTTGATACTCGCAAAAATCTATGTAGTAGTTTACTACTACTTTTTGTGAGAATAATAATGTTTTACAGTCAAGTGTCAAGTAAAACCTTGCTTCACCTTTCAACCACAAAAATATACGGTATCAGCATGCCAGCAGCAAGCACTCGTGCTCTCCTTTAAACTTAAAAAATGGATGATGATAATGATAAAGATGCAGTGAAGTTTTTTCCCTTGTGTCATCATCTTCTTTTAAAAAGCCAGTTTCTCAACAAGATATCTCTTCCCTGGGGGTCTCCTCAAAAATTCGTAGTAAAATAGATGATACATACACGTTGCGGTATACTTACTCATGCATGTTTGACGGTAACCTGCTACGTTGAGTTGGATGTGTATACTATCTTGACACAACTCTACCACCAAATTTAACTGAAGGGAATGGAGTTCTTTGGTCCCCTTTCAATTTCTACCATCAATATAATGACACGCTTTTAATCTTCTTTTTACCATTTTATCGAGGTAATTGCTATAAAATCAATTTACAGGATTTTTCACTGCATTTCTCAAAGATCAAAAATTTGCTTGTAGTTTAGCCTGAATCAAGATCACACGCAAGGTGCATGTAAAGTGATAATTGAATACAGCGGTTCCTCGTGTCGCATGTATGTATATTTCAAAATAAGACTTCCAAATAAGAATGTATAGAAAGTATCTACTGCACTTATTTTACACGCTTTCAATTCAAAGTAGCAAAAATTCTTGTGTGAAAATGTTTGAAAAAAATGTTGAGATATTTAGCAAAAGATTCACAGAAGCTAGACAAAATCAACATATAAAGTTTTATGAAAAAAACGTATATTATAACGTGCGTTTCAAGCGAAACTAAAGTATTTACAAACATGCATATTGGTACATATATAATCTGGTAGAGATGTGATGCTGGTGATGCTACGATACGACACAACATGACGTTTTGTTCAGAGAGATAGATGAACACTTTTGTACACAGTTACAGTTACAAACAGACTGTTGGCTCACTGACTGTGGTGATCCGCATGGTGTTTGCGTTGTAAAGAGTTAAATGTAAAGCCACACGAAAAAAGAGAGAAATGGCTTTTCTTTCTGTTGTGTTTGCTGTGTAGTGTAGTGAATGCAAGATGCAAGTAGGCAGTCATGTATACCAGATAAGGTGGCAAAAACGCAAGACGATCTTGTAGTAACACGACTTCCATTGGTTTCGATTCACACAGTGAACACTCTCTCTGTACTACACCTTTTGCTGTTTGCTTGTTTGTTGTGCCAGTGGATGATTAACTAGTTTGTATATCCTGTACAACAAAACAAGTCTTTTTTGATCATGCAACGCATTCATATTTGTCACTAAAATGAGTAGTAGCTTTTAATATTATTATATGAATCCCTTTTCCCTCTTTTGTTTGTGTATTTTAAGTAGAGTTGTAATTCTTTCAACCAAAAAATAAAACCATATACAAATTTAGGGTGGTAGCTGTTGTTGGGTGGAAGTGAAGACAAAGTATGCAACGTTTTGGGGAAGAAGGAAAAGAGAAAATCTCTTTTGTTTGTGCTGTAGTCGAGGTGGCGATATGAAATGACTCTTTGGTTTTACTACAACTTCTTGTTTCTTCCTGTATTTGTTTTCTAATTAGGACTTGAGATATTTATTTCTTGCAGCGAACGTCATTTATTTATTCTGCCGCTTTATATATTGTGCTTGCTTGCTTGGTTTAGCCATTATAATTACGTGATTTGTTAAAGAGAACAACTTAGAAATAAGACCAAAATGACAAATTTAGAAATGCGTCGGTGTTAGCACAATGGCTATATTAGTAATGGTGAGTGGCATTGATATAAAAATGAACTTTATGGTTATGTATAGTTTATTTCCATCTATTTTCTTGATGACGTGCACTATCGCACACAGGAAAAAGCGACATGATGATAATATTACTTCGATATTGGAGTGGAGAGTCTTACAGTATACTTACAACATATCATCATTCTCATCACAAAACCACCATCTACCACCAAAAGTCGTTGAAATCGAGAGAGACTCAACGTAGAAGGAAATGTGAGGATGATGATGGTGATCTTGCTGCTCTGCTCTTCTGCCCTTATCACTGTAGCAGTCAAAATTGTTCGCCTCTTCATTCGATTCTCCTGTCTTCATATATTATACGTATCCTTCTCTGTCTGTCTTTTTTTCCCTAGCTTCCTCCTCCTTTTGCCTTGCAGTCATCAAAATACTCATCACATTCACATCATCACAACTGTACATAAATTACTTTGTGCTCAGACATTTTACTCATTGGTTTTTGGTTTTATTCAGTTTACCCACTCACTGAATAATACACTAGATTATACAAAGTGTTTAAGAGAGCTGCTGCTGTCGAACTATTTGTTTTGTATTGCTACATGACTTTTATGTATATTAAGTTCGTTCACAAACTCACAACAACATCACATCATCATCTTTAACAGAAAAAAACAGCACGCCAGCTTTACTACCACAGGGGTGACTGAGTAGATGAATTCTGATTGTTTACTCGCTATGAAATGAAAATGACATCGGGAGCTTTGAATAATATGAAATGAAAGGATGTTTAATGACTCCGTGTATCCCTTGTGATTGCTACATTACTGTTGTTATTATTCTCATTATCTGTGGTCGCTACTGTATCTTCATCGTTTTATAAATATAAATATCTAATGCCAGACTGCATAGTAGCTTTGTACTATAGCCTGTTAATTTTGTACTAGAAGAAAGTAAAAAAAATGTACGTAAAGAGGATGTCATTCATCAAAGCAACTACACAAGTTTGCGACTATTTTTATTTGAAGTGAAATATTGTACATATAATGATAATACTAGTTGAACCAGTTTAGAATCAAAGCTTCCTTGGGATTTGTGACATTTCCCTATTGATTAGCCCCCACATACATTCTTGCTGGGAAATTTACTTTGGTTTAGCTGAATTACATCAACTTGGAGTTATTCAGACTTTACATGAGCAATTTTACCTTCTTTTGTGCAAATTTCCCTATTCCCTGGTTGAATTTTCTCTTGAGCAAAATTCCATTTGATCTGGACGAATTTTCTTCTCTTTGCTACTAATTTCAGTTTAAGTTTTACATTTTTTTGCATATTTTACTGTAGATTCTTTAAAAAATTGAGTTTAAATATGAAGAAAGTACGTTTTAAAATCAATCTGTTTTTGATTCTATGTCACTTAATCATGTAAGGAAGGTTTGAACAATGTTTTAACAAAAGATGAAAGACCGCAAAGGATATGAAATGAGCAATACCAAACAAAAGATTGGGCGATTTACATGTACTGATATATATAAACTAGAAATAAGCAAGCACGCTCACGCGTGCTGTTAAGAAGGAATTTGTTTAACTAAGTTGTCATTTCATCCCTATC
>JAQFZG010004214.1:0-12151 GCA_034695465.1 Entomobrya nicoleti
CAGCAATTAGCTGATAGCCTAGAACAGATTTCCCTGTTGCGAAAAGAAAAGGAAAATGTTGCATCCAAAGCTGAGTCGACCTTAACGGTAAATGAAGATCTCAAAAAGGAGATAGCTAGCTTACAAGTTCAACTGTCTCATAGGTTTGTTCAGATTGCCAAAAAGTATAGAATATTTAACAAGAGCACCAACTGCAACTATGTATGTTTGACTACTTAAAACTTTTTTGTTAATCTTTAAACATTTTTTTTTTAAATAGAAACAGTGTTGACGACGCTGAAGTGCTCCGACATGAATTGGTCACTGTGCAAAAGCTAATGAACCAATTGTCTTTGGAAAAAGAAAAGGAGATAGAAGCTTTGAACAATAAGTTAAATGATGTGCAGCAGCAGGACAGTAAACCTGATGGTGATTTCTTAGAACAGTTTAGCCAAATCTCTAACGAACTCCAGACTCTCAAGGCGTGCAAGATTGAGGATATCAAGACCATTGAAAACTGTACTAAAGAATTGTCTGAAAAAGTGGCCAAAATATCACAACTTCAAGATGAAAGTAGATCGGTAAGTATCCAAGTAATATAGAACTTTTACCTCAAATAATACGAGGAATTATAATATTGAATATCTTTATAAATTCACAGAAGGATGAAAAGATTGAACAGATGAAAGAAGGTACTAAAGTTTTAAAGGAAGAATGTGACCACCTCCGCAATCAAATGAATGAGCTGTGCAACAAAATCGAAACCGGTGAAGGGGCAAATACAGCTTTGGAAGGGCTTCAAGTGGAAGTCGTCAGAGTGAAGAAAAGTTTAGATGAAGCTCAATGTCAAAATGAGAAGTTGACCAAAGAAATTCAGGATATACGCTTAAAGGAAGATAGGGCCAAGGAAGAAATTAAATCAGTTCAAAGTGAGCTCGCCAACAAATCCAAAGAACTGGCCAGTACGTCCAAAAACTTGGCGGAAAAATCTAAAGAACTCGCCGAGAGATCCAAAGAACTAACTGACAAATCTAAACAATTGGCAGACGTGTCTAAAGAGCTGTCTAACAAATCTAAAGAACTGAGCGATGTGCGAACAAAGTTTGATGAGATGAAGAATGTCAAGGTAGTATTAGCCGTTTTACATATAATATTGATAGTTGATTAATATTTGAAAATATGCTTAAATTTATGATTCTAATTTTTAAGGAAAAGGAGGTAGAGGAGTTAAAAAAGGCGCTGGGACAATCCGAGACAATCTTAAAAGAAAAAGGTATTGTATTATTTTTGTGATTAGTCATAACTGAATTAAAGTGTCAAAAGTCTAACTTGATTTGTCTTTTTATTTAATTCAGAATCTACTTTGGTCGCGATTAACAAAACATTGCAAGAAACTGAATCCGTTTACAAGAAAAGTATACAGGAGCTGGTCAGTTACTTTTTCTAAAAATGATTTGCGATGTCAAAAAGGACGAAATACATATTTCTAAAAATATTTTAATTTCATTTTTATAGGAAACCCTAAACGCCGCAGGAAAAGATACAGAAAAACAGCTTTCGCAACTAAATGAGGAACTTTTGGAAAATCAGACGAACCTAAACCAACAAATCGAAAAGTCTAACGCTATCATCATTGACTTAAAAAAGGTTGTGGGGGAAAAGGAAGCAGAGTTAAAGGGGACAAAGGAGGAGTTTAAAGAACTTAGGACGGATTTGGAGGCTATTATAAAAGAAAAAGAGGATTACGGACGCGCAAAATCCGAGGAGCTTTTTTCCATGCAAAAAAATGCAGAAGAAGAAAGGGTATTTGAAAAAGGAATATAGTTGCAGTAAATGTTGTTGTTGTTTAAAAGTAAATGATTTGCAAAGTTTTTGAATAATTAATATTTTATGATCGTTTCAAACAGGTGAAAGTTAACGGGAAAGTGAAGGAACTTCAGGATTCAGTAACTCGTACATCAGCTTTATTACAAGATAAGGAGCGAATAGTGAAAGAACTCAACGAGCAGTTAACTGAAAAGGATAACAATTTGCAGCTGCTGCAGTCAAAAGTGGATGAGATGATTCAACATAAATTACGTAATAATTTTAATGAATTTTGATTATTTTGTAGAGAAATTAGTTTTTGCATTTAAAAACATCATCTTGTTTTGCTTAGGACTTGAACAAACTTGTGAGTCAAACGAAGAAGAAAAATCGCAACTTCTTGAGAAGCTGATTTCATCAGAATCTGAAGCGAAATCCCAGAATACGACTATCGAAGAACTCTCCCGAAAACGGGATGACGCAATGGCTGCCCTCCAAGAGTTAGGCAGGGAAAATCAAAGTTTACAGATAGAAATGGCGAAAATCCAGGGTCGCAAGTGGGCGGACGACTCAATCGCAATCAATTGTTCCAGCTGCACAAAAGAATTTACCTTGACATTTCGCAAGCATCATTGTCGCCACTGTGGTCAAATATTTTGCAGCGATTGTTCCTCCAAGTCTGCCTCTGTTCCAAGTAGCAAAAAGCCGGTGAGGGTTTGTGATTCCTGTTTTGTCAAACTCACATCGCCATAATTCGGATTTATTAAGTATCCAACTTAACGTTACATTATTTACTTTTTTACTAATTGTAAGGCAATCAATTATAAATCAAATCATGATTACTTACTACTATTATATTATCGTAATCATTATATGTATACATATATAGTCAGGAGACGACGTCCACTCACAAAAGTGAATACACAATCATAATGATCCACGTTAAAATATAATTACGTGCTATATAATTATTCATAGTTTTAAGTTTGAGTGCAGTTATTTAAGGAAATATGCAACAAATGAGTATTTCTGTTACAAACGCTGTATCACCATCCCACTGTAATTATTAATGTATTTACCATTTTGGTAAGTTCCGTTATTCAGTAACAAATTCTTTGTTTGTTTTTTTGTTGTTCTGTTATTTTGTTTTTCATACAAATATTTTTAATGATGAGGTATTCAAAAAGGAAGCTTTTACATCGCCAAAATAAATCTTATTACGTGTTTTATATGAAGTTATTTTATTAACATAATTTTGAGTTAAAATGATTTGATGTCATGGTCTAACCGGCTCTTTAGATTGGCTAACCAAACCACTGCTTGCAAAAAAAACATTTTTCTTGATAGCCTGCAATTTTTTGCCAAATGGTGGTTTAAATGGACATTCTTATTTTCCGAGTTGGTTTCGTCCTTACATTGTCATTGTCCATGCTTTACATGCATACTTGTTTGATTAAAAATGTTTTTCATTTTACGTCTGCACCGCTGTCATCTACAACCACATTCCCCATCCTTTAATGGTTTATCTCTCATTAAATAAAGCTCTACGACCGCACTGCCACCGTTGAACTGAGCCACTGAATTATCATTACTACATATACCAGCATTATACGAATTCTTTCAAACAAAAGCAGTCAAAATGTGAGATAGAAATACAGATATAAAGGCATGAATATGGTCAGTGACAAAATATTAGAAAAACCTTATTACAGTCTAACACCACTCGTCTATTTAGGCACATCAATTAAGAAAACTTTATTTACATATCTATGTTTTGACTACTTTCGGTAAGTTTTTCCGATACAAAATTTCAAAGTGTTTAATTATATCGAATTATACAGAAAAAAACTCAAACCATTTAAACCGATATTTATTTCAAATATGTTAGCTACTACTTGAGCATTAGAAATATAATTAAAACAAAAATGTTTTAAAACGTGTATAGTGTCCAAACACGTATATTCAATATTTTCCTATATTGTATATGTCTATTTAAAGTACACGTGGTACTAGACTGAGTTTTTTGTGTGTACATTGAACTTCACCGCTGCATCACGACTATTACACTACCATAAACGACCAAAGATATTATGAACTTTTACTCCAACATCCAACCTAACATCCTCTTTTTTTAGTGGGAAAGGAAATGGATATCTTTCCAGAACCAGAAGAGAAGTTCCTCTTTTCCAAGAGAGACCAAGATCAAGCGAAGAAAAAAAGGATAAATAAAAAAACATGTTTGAACGCACTGACAACCATTTAGCCAGAGAAAAAAGAGGAAATGAAGAAATAGTAGGAGCAAAACTCAAGAGTAATGAAATGATGGGAGATTCTTGGTGACTTGACTTTCTTTACTTCACCTCCACCACCCCATGTTTTTCCACATATTCATAAAGTTGTACACGTTCTAAATTGTGCAAACTGAAAAGAAGAATGTCACGCAGAAAACTTGCCCTTTTCTTCTGGTGCGATTCAAAAACCAGAAAAGCAGAAGAAAGTATATAAGAATTCTGGAAATAAATAAATACATACTCAGTTGTGTGAGATTTTTTTCTGGTACACCTCGTCCTTGAAATATTTATTTCTGTTGAGCAATCGACTGCAAAATAAACAGTACTAAACAAAAATGGCAGGTGAATGTATGTAAATATTTGTTCGTTTTCAAAATTATACAAAACAGAGAAAAGGTACACGAAGTTCGACAAGGAGGAGGTTGCATTGGTTTTAAAAAAAGAATCACAAGAGAAAGAAGCGAGAGAGCTCACATTAACCCAACACAACAACAAGTCCATTGGACTGCTTCTTTTGCAATTTTTTTTGTTCTGGGGAGAATGAGACACACTCTTTCAAAAGAAAGTAAGGTGAAAGTGTAAAGTATGTCGTGAGAGTATGAAGTTGTGTGAGAGGAAGAGGAAGTAGAAAACAACTGCTTTGCTTTGCCAAGTGAAAAGGAAAAGCCAGAGGGTTCTCTTCACTACTGAACTACTCTACAGCTCTATCTAGCTTGGCTTGTAGAGTGAGCGAAAAAGGCTCATATTAAATCCTTTTCATTTCACAAAATTTTCAACAGACACATTTTGGCACGCCGTTGGTACGGACGCTTCCCATTTGAAGCTTAGCTAACACAAGTAAGTCAGCTCAACAGAGTTTCTCTATTTCAAACTTGACTCTTTTAACTTTTTCAACCCTTTTTATACAAGTATTCACTCTCATTTGTGGAGAAATATACAAGGAAGGAAATGAAAGCTATTTTTTTCTCTGAACTCAACTGTCTTGGATTTGGATTGAAAAAGTGTCATTTCTCTTTTACTTGAATCACTCACCCAAACAGTTCATTTTATTTTTGGGAAAAAAAGCCATCCCTTTTTTTCTGTGGATTTTATTCAATCGCATGGGTAATGTGGGAAAAAAATTCTAAGGCAAACGACAGACCGAAGATTCACTAAAATAACAACAACAACGACAACACTTGATTTTTAAATTGAGTTGCAGTTGGAGTCGTACAATCGCAATCGTTTGAATTGCTGATGGCGGTGATTGCTAGATTGCTACGAACTATTTTTATGTAAAAAACTATAAAAAAGTATGCATGTATTTTTTTGTGTGAACAATTATTCGACCATTTTCTTACTAAACTACATGTACACAAACATACACGCGTAACTGTCGTTTTCAAGTATTTGTTCAACGAAGAAAAAAACTTCACACCAACTTTTTCCTCCTCGAGACTTTCGTCGACTTTCACAAGTTTACAAGCTAAATCTAAAGTCAACGTCTCATATAGCCCCAATTCAAGGAAAAAAAATATAGTGAACAGTTTCTAAAAATTATACATATAAATAAATTTGTAAAAAGCTGCTGCTTGTGAAATATTCCGAAAAACACTTTTTTTACTGAAACTTATAATTTATGCATTACAATCGTCGTCTAACGACTACATGTTTACAACGAGCAGATAAGTGGAGAGACGGCGAGTCCAAGTGATTTACTGATTTTGTGAGTATTGGCATTTGGGATGCAACGGATTTCAAAGGGAAAAAATTTCGTTTTAAAGTCGAATAGAGAAAAAAGGTCTTAAAGTGAAAAACACTCTTTTTCTCGTAAGGAGCAGATACCATCATCGTCAAAGAAACTGGAAAAAAGTCTTAGTAAATGTACACACGTAGTTAACCAGACGTAGAGCTGAGCGAACGAGCGAGTGAATTGGAGAAAGTTTGTGTAAGTACGGCATGCAATATTTTCTATCACAAATACCTTAATTACTACAAGTACTACATTAAAATTTCCCTGTAAAAAATCAAAAATTCAAATAAGCTACTTAAGTAGCTCGTTTTCGTTTTACTTTCTCTACATGACAAATGGAACATGTTACTTGAATTGGAAGTTTGATAGTAATCCATCTCATCTCAATTTGAAAATATATACATATTTAGCTATTTTCATAAAGCCACAGCTAATATATGTATATACAGATAGTTGACAAATAATGTCGTCGTCATCACGCTATATCATTAATAAATCACCTTTTTGTACACACGATACACGTACTTGTGTAGCTCTTTTGTGGTGGTTTCGTTACCATTGCCACACGAGTTTGCCAAGTTTCCCATTGTTCTCTATCTCATAATTGCAAAAAAAGATGTTTCATATTTAATTATATTACTTTGCACGCGCAAAAACTTACGCAATAGCTGCTCAGACAAAAAAAATAGGGTTTTCATCACCTTGCCATCATTATCACAACCACTACAGAGGTTCCCACTTTTTATGTTTTTTGTTACGTAATAGAATACAAAGAAATCAAACTCATTGTATCTACCTACCTTGTATCTACCTATCTGTTTGTATTTCTAGTAAAATAATAGAAAAGTCAATTAACCCCCAAAAGGTTTCTCCAAAATTCCAAATTAAAATTCAAAGTTGATGTAATTTTATTGAATTGCTGTTTATACTGAATTTAAATATGCTTTCACCACAAATGTGAGGTCAAATCATTGGACCCGTAAACAAACATAATGACCCTAAAATTATATGTTTTTGTAAAAAAATCATAAAGTCCGTTCAACCATCCGTCTATACTATACTTACATTACATATATGAACCAGCGGGACGACAAAATAACTGATGGATGGATTAAGGACAATGTAAACATGAAAAGTATCAATAAATATCTCATCAAGGAACTTAATAATATATTACACAAACTTCGTCATCATCCAACTGTATTGAAATTAGTTGCATACCAGTTTGTTATTTCATCATTATTACTATAAAAGCGATCGTTGTCACTCTCCCACTGTTTATCTTTCTAATATACAACGGCGCAGATCAAAAAGTGCAAAGAAGAGAGATGAGAAAGGATGACTGAAAATGAGGAGACAAACAAGGTGGCAATGTGGTGGCCGCGGTGATAGTGGTTGAGAATTTTAGGTAGTGTAACTTTATTGAGAAAAACACTTTTCATTAAGCCTTGTTTGTGGTTGCTGCTGTGATGATGGTTACTTATGTCATGTGCAATATATGTATATGTATGTATAACACCGTATCACGCATCGCATCATCAACCACATCTCCTCACCATCATCCATTAGACCACTGTTTCTAAAGAATAGACAAGAGAAAAGAGGAAATTGTAACGTTAGTGTACAAGGTGCACAAAACAAACAAAAGAAACCAAAAAACAGTTCGCATTCGCAACTTACAGTTATGTAACAATGCTGTGTGTAATGTATGACTTTCACTGCAAATTATTGATGGTATGATGAATATATATGGTAACAATGGTAGGCTTATGAATGAGGATGACGCTTTTGCTTGTTACAAAGTACCACATCAAATACAAACAGGAGGCAATATTTACAATAAAATCATACCAAGTCAACAACGTCTCCATATAAGTACATTACATATATATCAATACATAACTTGCCATTTTTGTTCATTCAACATTAGATATTTTGTCAACTTTGTCGTGAACAATCGTGAACTCGCTCACATCACGCTCTGTGATGATGCTGTATGTTATTATGTAATACTTGTAATTAAACCAGATAAAAACCGGTTGCAATAAAGTTCCACTGGAATAGAAATAATTGAATTGGGAGTAATCTTTATTTGGCTGACAGACACACTAGTTCCCTGGGAGAATTTCAATAACTTGCAGCCTACTCCCTGGAACTTAATAACATAAAATACAAATGCAACATAGTCAATAACAGTCAGCGTACTTGTGTGAGTAGTATGTCATGTCGTGGTAACGATGTGTACTAGTGTACTTTTTTATTATGGAGTGCCACTGACTTTTTCTGAACAATAAAATTCGTTAAATGCTCACATGAAAAGGGGGTGTGCTGATGATGGTTGCTACCTCCAAACATTATTTTACACACAAGTAGTTTTATGAGTCATCATCATCATCATCGTCATCACAATAAGACGTGTGTATATGAGTACTGCTGCAGCAAGTACTTCTATCAATATTAAAGTAACAGTTGGGTTTATTTGGAGAGAGAGGAACAAACACACAAAAAAACGTACACATCTTTATGACTCCGATTTTTTTTTCATTTGTTTCCAAGTATTTTTATTAGTTCTACAGCGGCAATGGTACTATAACTTGGTACTTTGGTAGTCAAGTAAAGTCTGAAAAGAGATGAAAGGTTTCACCAGATGTGGATGATGATGATATTTATGGGTTGGAGGAGTGTGGCTTTCTGCTCATGAGGTCAGTATTCAGGTTGCTTGGTGAAAAAAAAATCAGGTTACTTCTCAGACTAGTAATCGAGTAATTTAGTATGGTAAAAGGGTTAAGAAAATGCGCGCTGGGGCGGCTTTAAAAAAACAAGAAGAGGTTAGAATGGTTAGATCAGTTAGTTTGTAGACAGAGAAGTGGGAGGGAGGGGGTGGCGTATATGTATGTAAGTTGGAAAGTTCATAAATATATTTTTGACTGTTGTGATTTTTGTTTTGTACGTATTTACCCCCCTTTTAACCTGGATAACTAATAGTTAGTAGAACGAGAGTACATAAAACATCTATTACCACTTTTTCCTGTTTCCTCTGCGCTTTCTACTCGGTTTACACTATAAAAGTGTATTTAAACGGGTGTAATCAAATGTTGTTGGAGTGTTCAAGTGTGAAAAAAGGAAATGAGCTAAAATTCTTTGGAAGAGAAAAGAAACAAAGAAAAGCTAGGGCAATAATAAGGATTAAAGGTGGTGGTGGTGGATGTCGTCATTATATCAAGAAATGAGAAAGTTGTAGGTGAAAGGTAATAAATGGAAAGAAAATAGAAGAAATAATCATATTTTTCTTTCAAGTAATGAGAGATAGGAATGCATCATTCTACTGCGATTGCAAAACTAGAAAAAAAGTGCTCTTAACCCCTTCGTCTTTTTACTGCCAATTTAGTGTAACGGAAAGGTGGTGGCGGAAGAAAAGAGTGTAAGAGTAATAACGACACCGTAAAAAATGTGAAGAGTTTAAAATGATACTTAAAAATGTAATAATAAAAAAAGAAATGGGGAAACAACTGGTTTAGCCAAGTATATGTAACTAAAAAGTAACGGGGAGGCTCGCCTTTGTGAACCATGTGGCCGTAAAATATCGTGATAACTTTTTTTACAATCAAATCTGGCAGTAGAATAAACAAAAGTATACTTTCTCAAATTCATCTCCTAGTCATTTGGAAATAAAGGAGAAAAGTAACAAATAAAATGAAGAAAAGAAACACATAAAATTTACAGTTATACATACATTTTTACTTTACCACATAAGAAAAACACACAATTGGAAAGATTAGGAAAACGGATATATGCAAACTGTGGTAAAATCTCAGGTTTTCTTTTTGGTTACATTACATATTACAAGACAAACCTTTTCCTTAACAATCAAACTTAAAATAAAACTCAACTCTTTGATTCTGATTGCCTCTCTTTCTCTCTCTGTTCGTAAGTATAAGGAAATCTTGAATCTACACACATATAAGTAACAACTATGTGTCATAGTCATAATAATAATATATGCACATATAAATATATGCAATTCAATTTCTTATAATTAAAGAAATACACAGAATAGTATCACTACCTCAAAGTAATACGATACCTTACTCGTGCTCCATGATACCCAAGTGTAAAATCGCTTGAAATGGCATCTCTCTCTCTCTCTCCTATCGTCAGACTGAGACTCCAAGTTCTTCCAAAAGTTAAATTGATGGCTACAAACGTTCTTGTACGTCGAGACATTTCAGAAGCAATATCCTGTTCGCACCGAACCAACAGAGCAGTGAACAGGAAACACTATATTCTCAGAAGAAGAAAAAAACAACTGGTGTTAAAATTACTGCAACTCCTGTTTTAGTTACAAGAGCAGGCGTTACCCTAGTTTGTTATGTAGCTCTCGTTCGTTCCCGTCGTTAAATCCTTAATAGGGCGTTTTTTTTCTTTTCCACAACCTGTGTAACTCTCAAACTAACAAGTAAAGTCAATAGGCAAAAAAAGTAAACTAAACAGGAAAACTGTGACACCAATGCCAGCATTTTTTTCTCCTCCTAGGATCAAATCCCATCCAGCAATAAACCAAAATATATACATCATGCGAACTAAAATCATTATTCTCAGAAGGAAACAAGTGCGTTTGCTGAATGTGTACTCATTTATTTATATTATTAGTCTTGTTGGAATAGCTAGAACTTGAGAGGAATATGCATCTAGAGGAAAAATACAAACATACTCATGATATTGTTTAGTTGATCAATCTCTATCTTGCATTTAGATTGTATACTTTAAAAGGTATTTAAATTGGTGTATCTATAAAGGTAGCTGAAACTAAAGCATAGCACACGGTTGATCTTTTCACTTATTTTCTAGTTACATTTTAGATTCCATTCGAGGATAAGTGTATTATAAAGTTTATGCTGAGTTGTCTTTATTATTATATTGTATTTCACAAAAAATTTATAGTGTATTGTTTTCTATCCGGTTTACAATAATTGAATGGAAGGTATATTTATGGATTACTAGCCATAATGAATACACGTACCTTTAAACTTGAAATTCAGGGGGAAAACAACTTGATAATTGGACATAAAGTTTAGTGGGGAAAGGAGAAGGATAAAAAAATAACTTTTTCTGCCGTTGTTCATTTTGTAATCAATTGGGATTCAGTACTCTTTTCTGCACCATCGTAGATCGTAGCGTACCATTGAAGTATTAACAAGATCTTTAATGGGTTTGTATGAGTTACCTGAAACTGAAACAGTGTTCGTTATAGCAAATATGTATGGTACAGGATACATGTGTATTTTCAATGTTAGCCTTTGAGGTTGTCAGCAAAATCGATTTAAAACTCAATATCGATCCATTTTCGAACACTTATTAATTTTTAATTTTTAACGAGTACGCTATGGAAAAAATACTAACTTTCAAATCGTCATTGTGCTGTATTGATTTCTGGGCAGTAGAGCTGTAATATACAAAAATATGTTCAAATGAAGTAATTCACTGATTTCTCACTGGAATGTCAGATCCACTTCTTTCATCCGGACATCAGCAACAAATTTATGCGAAATTAGCAATTTTACTTAAAGTACCCTAATTCTGTTCCGCAACTTAGCATACATGAAAGGCATAATATTACCAGGTAATAGAAAAAAGGTTGTCCTACGGTTATCACCTTTTCATAAAATTCTCATCCTTAGTCCATATTTTAACCTTATTTGGTGAGAAATTAAATTATTTATCGTCCGATCGAGCTGTCATTCTTGAATAGTTACAACCTGACACCTGAGCTGAGTGGATTGACACATTTTTCAACATATATCTTGTCGCACCAATCTCTATCCATTGCCCTTGCTTCTTTGTGTCACAAGTAATCAATACCTGCTCAGATACTTTTTGACTCCTTACGTAAGTATGTGTTTTCTGTTGTTTGTTAGTATAGTGATCAAGACATGATATGATTTAAAAGTCTTCAAGTTGTTTTTAACTTTGACTTTTTAAAAGTTGAATTATTGCTTAAATTGCTAAGTAACTTTTAGATAGTTCGCCAAATTATTGACTAAAAAGTTATGAGTCGACTCAAAAAAATAGTGCAGATTGGCATGTTTACTTTGAAAACCACAACAAACATTATGTATACCTATGTAAATCTATAAAAGAAAAAAGATGTAGATTTTTCAGTATTTTGCTTCTAGCAACATTCAGCTACAAATCCTAACAATCATATTTGAGAAATGGACATGCTGGCAGCTCTTGGAGACTTTTTTTTTGCATATTGGTTGGGAAGGATGCATTGTACCATGGCAATAGGCGAGCTGTTCTGTTGAGCTATATCATATGTTCGTTGTTTACATTCTCTCTCGCT
>JAQFZG010004215.1:0-12147 GCA_034695465.1 Entomobrya nicoleti
ACGATAAATTGAATAATTCGAAAATTTGTTCGGTTAATATTAATGAAATTATGTGTCTCAGTATTTGTTCAGGAATGGATATCAAGTAATATTATACGTAATTGCTAGAATAGTTATTATTTTCAATGATATCCGAATTAAACGTTGAAAGTCAACTGGAAACCATTTGTTTGTCAAAAAAGAGTTTTGCTGCTAAACAATTGGGTATTTTACTTAATTGTATACAACTTACGGATCAGAAGTGCGTATAGCTAGTCATTGATATATTTTATAAAAATATTAAAACGTTGTTATCCCTTCTGAAAAACGGTATCTCATATGTTTTCTTCATTATTTTATGATTTTTTACTTACAATGTAGTTCAATTTTTGGTGCACCGGAAACCTCAAGTTTCCAGGAACACAAAACAACTTTGAACGTTACTCAATCAAAAACAGTATTAGTTTAGTTAAGTTTAAGTCAAGCCAAAAAATTACGTCACATAAAGAAGATGGGATCTATTTTAAAACAAATTTGTTCAATGTGTAGGTTCACTGTATCATGTAAAACGTCAAAATATGCATATTCATGAAATAACCCATCACGACAAAATACTAGTCTTGATCAGTGTTCGAAAATGATGTAACAAAGCTTTATGCTAAATAGTCAAAAAAAAAAGTTTTCATTACTGCGCACAGATCTAATGACGATATTGCGTGTTCTATTTTGTACGTAGTTTATTTCATGCATGTTATTCTGGTAAACGTCAATTAAAAGACACTTTTAACTTCACTGAAACAAGAGCAATAAGCTCGGTTACGTAGTAAGGGACCATTCATAAATAAAAGTATGCTGACGAACATTTCAGTAAAGCGGTATGCGTGTGTAGCTCTTTATATGTACGTTTTGCACATGCTGAGATTTGAGTTGAGTTCACTATATTCTGATACAAATCATAGGAACATTCCCATAACTCGTAACGCTGTTTTGTTGTTACAAAGTAAGCCTGCACACTGAATTTTTTTCGAAGATGCTTTGCTGCTGAACCAGCGAATAAAGTGAGTAATTACTGAGATTTAATAGCACTTCAATACAAGTCCAGACCACAAAATATGTAATAGCTGTAAAAGCTGTACAAATTGTTTTTTGTGTAATTTTAAAATTTAAACATACACAAAAAATGTATTTTCTCTACATTGCTGTAACCATTTATGTGATTGTGGTGTTGATTTTAATTTATTATGTATGTTGTAAACCAACAAAACCTAAGTCAAGGGTAAGTATGAAAATTTATATATTCGAAAACGTGCAGAGGAAATTTTAAGATGGAATTAGTCGGTTTTAATAAATTATCTATTTTACACTTTTTTATAGTCAAATCAAGCAAGCACAAATAAAAGGGCTTTCACAGGCAAAGGGCATTTATCATCCACACCGTACATGATCACTACACACGAGTGTATAGACATGGGTGACATCGGTTGCAATATTAATGATTGTGATGGATGCAGTGGAGGAGGATCTGATTTCGGAGGTGATTGCGATGGAGGAGGATCTGATTTCGGAGGCGATTGCGGTGATTGTGAAGTGTCATATTTTTAGTGGAAATGCGGGTTTGGGTCCTTTTGAGATATAATGACGGCAAGGATAAACTGTGGTTGCTTTTAGCATTTAGTGCCAAATAAAAATTAAGTCTGTACATAAAAAATATTTGCCTGGTAAAATACAATTAATATATATCATTTATTTGTGTCAGTATTTTTTTGTAAAGGAATGAATATCAAGTGTATTTTATTATGTAGTTAAATTTATATTGAAGTACAAAATTTCATCAAAACGAAATTAAACCAATACTCATTTCGATAAATGTAGAGTAGTTTTAGTTTAATTTCGAATCAAATAAATTGATGATGCAATATATAAATGTCTTAAAACTGAGATTCATTTTATTGGAATAATTGTTTTTAGTTTCATCTAAATTTTAATTGTCATCTAAGTTTTTCTAAGCACGAGGATGACACTGACCAAATTTTATGTATTTATTACAATCACACGATCTTTGATCTTTAAATAATCGATAAATAACTTTGTTACATATAGTGCGTCTGCCTAAGTTATAAATGAACATTTTCCAGGAAAATCATTCGTAGATGAATGTCGTACAAAGTTGAAGCAACGACCTCGTCTACGTAGTAAGGAGTCACACGCTAATGCAGACGCACATTTAGTTGAAAAAGTCTCTGTCAAAACTAATGTATTAATTTGTCAATTTGCATGACACGTTCATTATACTAGTACCCATACTTTGAACACATGTACATATAACTCACCCTGACCTCATCAACTTATTTTTAAATGCATGATCCAGTGATGCAATACTAGTTTGCAGAATAACTAACAAGTAAAGAGAATGGTACAAGCTGGTTGAGATGTCTGGTACATTGCTAAATATCACTTTACGCACAATCATATATCATAAAATTTATACGTACAATATCACTCAAAAAGGAAAGCGACCAAGTTTCATGGACTTGTTATCCGTACAAATCTGCTTCTCCGCTGTTGTTAACAAATAACTTGCTCCATTAATATTATCGTGTTTAAAACTTTCATTTTCAGATACAATTTTAGTATGCATACAAATTCTGAATTATAAACGTAGAATATTTGTGGAAGCAAGCTTTATTGACATATGAATTCCAGTTGACCCAAAAAAATCCCGAATTGTGGTCTTTTTCTGATGTTGTATTGTGTTTCTATCCTTATCACAAGTACCATTTTATCAAATCATCTTTGATCTCTTAGTATTAAATAATCTATAAATAACTACGTTACATATTATGCTTTCTAAGAAAATTATGAACATTTCCAGAGACAAAAAATGGTGCTGGATCTCATACAAACTTGAACAATGACCTCGCGTACAAAGTAAGGAGCCATGCACTTATGCGGACGCCCATTTGGCAATAAGATTTTACTATACACTGTGTAAATTTTCATTAAAAGTACACTAAATTACAACACAATTTCTGCAACCGAACCCCTAACTGGTAAATTTATTTTCAAATAGTGAATTCCGTAAAGTGAATTTACCTCGTTACTACTTTACTGTAAACCCAACAAGTTAGAAGAGTAATTTATCTTGGCTGAGGTTTGTAATAGCTTATCAAAATCTACCCGTACCAAAACACGGTACCAATTTGTGTTGCTTTTATTTTAGAAGCATAAAACAATGTGGATTTATATTGGTTTGGCTGTTATAGCGATTGTGCTTTTGATAGGGATTTATTCTATTATACGCCACATTTCAACAAAATCTCGGTCTGATGTAAGTTTGTTGTTATATTGTAAGATTTTTAGTTGACAATTTAAATAAATATTTTTTATGGTATTTTAAAATATCACAAATTTTTTACTCAAATTAGCCCGATAATATCCAGGGAAATTTCCAAGATGATAACTATTCGGCATTGCCAGTACCATACAATACTAGTACAGGAAACTGCATTATAAACATGGGCCATTGGAGTATTAAAAGGACCAATAATTCCGGTGGATGTGCTACCGGAATAGGTGTTAATTCTATGAGTTAGGGTAAGAATACCAGCGGTGGAGGATCATGTGAAAAGTAGAAGTACTACATGTAATCTAAATTGGTACACTGATATTAATAACTTGCCATTCGCCAAACAAAGAAATTTACTGATAAGTCTGACAATTCATTTTAAATGAAATCAAATTGTAAGTTTTATTGATAATAATTCATTGTGATTTGTTCAAAAAAGAATGATATTTTAAAAATTCAAAAAATTGACAAAACATTCAAAGATTTTACTCATTTCTCAATGCTTATAAAATTATGTATGATATAAAATGATTTTAGTATTTATAAATTTTTTGCATTGAAAACGATCATTATTTTTGTATCAACATCAGCAAGAATATATCTGTATGTATGAAATTACAAGCACGGCAATTTTTCGCGGTTCTATTATATAATATCGTTAACGTACTAAACAGCATATATGCGTTCGTATGTACATACATATACAAAAGTAACGTATAAATTTTCAACAAAATTCAATACACACACTGTAAGGCTGAGAGAATGAAAACATATTAACATGTTCCAGTAAGATGAAATGCACTAATGTTTCGCTACCACTGAGGTCATTGCTCTATACCTACAACTACACATTGTTTGTTTGTTGCAATTTTGCTGGAACTGGAGCAAGAGCAAGTGAAGAAAGTGAAAGTGGCTGGGCAATACTGAGATTTATTAGTTTTTCAACTTTTCACCGGTCTGCAAAACTACTCCAGTTTCAGCTCTACATTATTAGTTATTTTACTTTTTAAATATTAAATTGAACAATGGAAGATATAAATAGTATATTGGGACCTCATTGGTATATATTTTTGATAGTTTTAGCTATTATATTAATTGTGCTATTGTGTCAAATCACCAAATGTATAATTAACGTTGTTGTGAGTTACAATTACAAAAATTATTACAAAAATTATTACAAAAATTATTACAAAACTTTTTGATACTGATTACAATATTGAGTTCAAAATGGCAAATATTTTGTAGACAAATTATTCAAGTGGTAATTAAACTGTATTTAATTTTTTAAAGCAACGGAAAAAACTTAAACTGAGCAATCACCTGGTGGGTCCAATAAGCAGTAATGGAAAATGGGGATTTCCGTCACCATATACGAATCATACTAGTACAGAGACTATTTGTCATTTTGGGAATAGCCAATGGGGATATACTACAAAAATTAAGTTTAGAAACGTTAATGTAAAAATATATTTAATTGAGTATCGAAATAGTTTGTGAAAATATTGAACGGTTTATACTTTATCCAGTGAATTATAATTGAATGAAAAATAGTGGAAAATAAAACAACCAACGGTTTTCTCAAATATGTAACAAAATAAGTCAATAAAAACACCCAGTTTGATTGAATTTCAAATTAAATGTAAAAAAGAGTTTACTGGAATTTTAATATTTCATGTTGTACATTTTATACACTATGGAATAAGTTTGAAGAACATTTTGATTATTATCATGCAAATTATCTCAAGGCTACATGATCATTATTAGTTCATTATTACATTTATATACTCATGAATCAAAATTAATAAATTACAAGCATTATTACGTTGACATCTAAAAACCAGAATTGTTTAATGTGTTTCCCATGCTTTGGGGTAAAGCTAAAATGAGGATATAGGAGATTTTCAAAAGTCAAGAAACATTTTGGTGTTGATTGAAGATGAAGATCGTTTTACCGGCTTAAATGGTTTTTGAACAAGCTTGAATGATTATAGTGGAGAAAGTTGTGAGGGTTGTTGCGGTGGAGGTAGTACCATTGGTATTTGGGGAAATGTTCGTTGGGTTTATATACCGCTTTCATCTAGAAGTTGCGCCTGCATTTAACAATACATTGAATTGTGTGTGGGAATTATTTCTTTGTCTGCTTTGTTGTTGGATTGTGATATGAGTTTATTTGAAATGTGCTGCTAATTTATGAGGTCAGGTTTCGATGACATATACAGATTTATTCAGAAAACTTTTTTTTGTAAAAGTAAATTAACTATTGCATGAATCTTTGTCTTCCACTAAAGAGGATCATTTTTAGAACGTTTCATCTCAATGACAAACTACATAGTTCGGTACATGAGAAGCATCTACACCACAGTTGAGAATAACGTTTTTACTGATGTACATATCACAGCATTAGTATAATTACATGCTATGCCGTAAACAAGAGACGAACAATATTCTAATTATAAATTTTCATATCGATGGAAGTACCATAAATAAAACATTGAAATTCTCGCAATTTGTCTCTTTCATCATACTGCTAGTGAATGCTTTCTAAATTCAAAGAAATCTAAGTGTGATTCATGCATTCAAGAATAAACATAATAACGTACGACAAACACCAAAAAACCATACTTAAAAAATATACACAAAAATTATATACAAGTCGAATACAATAGACGCACACTCATACTGCCATAAACATACTTTTGTAAACGCAGACTTCAATAAAAAATATCAACTTTAGCATGACGTGGTATCACGAAACCGTATTATGATATGTATTTGTTAGTGAACACGCGAATATTTAATAAATACGAAAAACCGAGAGCCAGAAAATTGATGTAGTACTACACGATTTATATGCACGATAAAAGTTTTTTACTGCTTTTGGTTGATCTTGTAAAAAAATCCAGTATTTGCTGCTTTCAAGGTTATATCAATATTGCAATACATTTGAATTTTGTACTAAAAGTATACAAAAAATCCTAAGCTGTATCAAATCCAGTACTAAAATGTTAAACTGTCAATTAAACAAGTGGCAAGATAATTTTATCAAAATCTGCTGAATACATGCAAGTCAAATTGAAACCAAACCAGGTGACTTTAAACTTTTGTTAAATTTCCGTCAGTTTATAAGAGATCTTTAAAAATGTGGCAATTGTTTGCTATTATTCCTTTTATAATTGTCGTTATTTTGATGATCTGTTATGTTTGTGCAAGTGTGCTTCAACATGCGGTAAGCTTAAATGTTAAACTACATATATACCATGGGATGGTTGACTTTAATTATCTACTTTATAGTTACATCAAGCAACTGACCCTAAAGTGGATCAAACGAGGATAGAAATGACGACAAATAGAAATAGAAACTTTAGATGCTCATCCTCTGTCCCATATTTTAGTACTACACCAAATACACACATAAATATGAACCATGGTGGTTCTAATAGTACGAATACTTATAGCAGTGACGGTGAAGGTTGGAGCAGTTGTATTGGAGGAGAATGGGATAATGGTGGCGGGGACTGGAATTGTGATACCGGAGGTGGATTTGACAGTGGTGGCAGTGAGAGCTGTGATACTGGAGGTGGATGTGATAGTGGTGGTGGCGGTGATTCTGGAGGTGGAGGATCTTGTGATTAAATAAACTTTACGGACAGGACATAAACTCAATTAGGTGTGAGTTAATAATTATAAAAAAATTACAAGGAGTACAAATTATTACAATAGTGAAAAATGAATTGTTACAACAAGCTAATAAAAAAGATTTTGAAATAAATGTATTGGTTAACTGTAATAATTAAAGTTTAGCCCACAAATTAATTATATAGTAAAATTGTTATGTTGTATTTCAGAAGTGGTGAAGTTAATTCTGATAAACCAACAGCATGAAAAATATTTTTAACGTCAACAAAACCAAACTTCATTTTTATGTTTACATAGCTGAGAACTATTCAATACTGTGTATTGTAGACGCTCAGTATAAAGTCATAACATTCTTCTGTTCAAAGAAAGTTTACTCCCCTTTCAATTTTTTTATTAGCACAAAAAAGCCATCTAGATTGCAACTTGGAATATATATCACACAAGTTATTTGACATGAAAATGCCATAAAACCATTCCATGCAACTAGCTCGTTTTAAAAACTCATAAATGTTTTGTAATATGTATGCATACATGGTATTCTGCGTAACGGTAAAGTTCCAGGTAGCAAAAACTTTTATAAAATCATTAGAGCTGCATAGAGTGCTTTGTTTTAAAATAGGGGACATTTGTAGGATACAGTCATCAATACTAACAAAGTGCTTAGCTTATATATTTTGAATATATGCTATTGCTTAACCAAAAGGTGAAAATAGCTTGTATAGTCATAAGACTCCTTTTAGGGTCACTGCACTACTACACAGAGCAAGATTTTTGCCGCTGTTGCTGCTGAAAAATGAAGACGGAGAAAGCAGTGTGACTAATCAATACAGACTGAGATTTAGTGGCTTACCGACATCCGTCCAGATTGTACCCTACTTTTTAATTGGATTTTCTTGCTGAGCAGTACAAAAATTCTTAAAATGGACGACGTTTTTGGATCTCATTGGTACATTTTTGTACTCATTTTTGCAGTGCTTTTATTTTTAATTTGTTTTAAAGTGGTTCAATGTGCTATACCCTATTTGGTAAGTATTTAAAGTTAAATTTGAACGTATTAGAATTAGCATATATATTTGTGTTTGTATATATTAAATGTATTTTGTTTTATTTATGTAGAATCGAAAACGGCAGAGACGTAGTAGTTCTTTGGTAAGACCGATTGGAAGTAGTGATAACTTTTTGAGCTCATCTTACCATATGGATGATAACTCAGCTGTAAATCCTTTCAAAAATCCTCAAGAGACAGGAGGTGGTGTTGATGGTGGAACCATACATATTGAGAATGAAGGAGAAAATAAAAAGGTTGAAGGAAATAATCAAGGAAAAGCTGAAGAACCAAAGCCGTGAACTACTAACCTTAAATTCCTAAATCGAGCTATGATGATATCATATTTAAAGGAGCTTAACTTGTTTTTCATTCGTCTTCACCAAATAATCGTTAAATTATGGTGGAAGTTATTTCAAGGTGAAAAAAGTGAGATTAAAATATTAAGTAAAATATTTTGCTTGTAAATTAATTAATTATTATGTAATATGTTTTTACATTTCAGCTATCTTTTATTATTATTTTTTGAAAGTTGTTCATATATTTACTTATTTAAGTCAACAAGTTAAAACTACAATGCAGTGATTTAAGCTATTGTCTTTAACCTCGAGATATTTTTAGCAGGATGTTAGTATTATTGTTATTTTAGTTTGATAACGGTATCGTGCAAATATTTTTATTATGTAATTTTGTACCATCAAATAATTAACCTTTTAAGAACTTTTAAATTGAAAATAAAATACCAAGTAATTTAACATTTTAGAAAATGACTTAATATTTAAACTCATTTGTAATTACATGCTGTACAGTTAAGTTCACTGTCAAAGACTTAAAAGCTCTCTAATTATAAATTTTCTCTTGTCCTCAAAACCATAACTAAAAATTAATTTCGTACAAAAGGATTTTTCAATAATTAGTTCATCTCAACATAATACTAACTGTCAAATGAATTGATTACCTTTCAAGATACAAGCTTTTACTATTACAATAGATAATATGATGATTTACGATGCACAGTGAAAAAACCATTTATTTTTAATCATTGTCTTCAGTTATAATAATGAGAATAACAAGAATGAATGAAATGAATTAATTCCAATGCTTACGGTTTATTTCATGTGAACCCATTTCCTAGTATTTTAACATACCCATACCAAAATTACGCAACGCATTCGTCAGAAAAAAATACTCAATGGAACAAACGTCAAACACAATTTTTCACATTGCCTTGATCACATTTTCTATAGTCATGTTCAATATTGTATCGGTAAGAAATTTAGATTTTGTAAAAATTATTCTTGGAATTAAACTTTATCAGTTATTTGTTTAAAAGACACATGGTGTTGAAGAAAATACAACTCCATCCTCGGAAAAATACTTATTAGGAATATATTGTATTGGCTCGATGGAGGGTTTAAAACTGAGTAACGAGGAGAGGACCAACCAGAGCATGGCGTATAATGTGTATACTTCAGCAGATTCCACAAAAAAATGCTGCAAGGAGGCAAATGTTCAATGTAGAAGGTAAATATTTCACAAAATAAGTACATTTAATGTTACAGTTTGTCAGAACCATGAGAAGCAAAAATAATGTAACATTTTTATATTCGTTATGTGTATAAACGGCATAGTGCTCCTAAACCACACACATTACAGTTGTCTCGCTGAAAATCCAGGTGAAAAGCAAAGCATTATAGATTGCTGTGAGAAAGAGATGAGCTGGACTAAAGGTTTTAATTCGGGGGACGATTGCAAATAAATTAGAGTGTACAATGATTCTTGCAAAAAGCACGAGTGTATATGGTATTGTTAATTTGCGTTACAAAAATTTCCCAAATATTGAATTGGATTGACATGAATATATTTACATAGTGCGTTTCAATAATAGGTGCGCCTCTTTGATCAGTAATAGCTCTTTAATAAAGACACAAAACAACTTCTAGTTTACTGCACTGTAAAGCATGAAGTCTAACTTAAAAATTTGCCAAAGCATTTCCATGTAGGTATTACTGTTCAATCGTTACAGCCCAGAAACCAAATACGGTTTACTGCTCCAAAAAAGAAAGACGGTCGTGACTGAAGGCGCTATAATTTGGTGGCTTATCTTAGAGCAAGACTCAGAGAACGATAGACATTGTTTTGGCTCGATTATTCCCCAGTCTTTGGGCAATTTAAAAATGGTATCACTGATTCTCTAATGGAAAAATCAGTGCTCAGGAGAACGAAAGAAGTGGACGACTCCAAACTAGTAAAAATTCACGGACTGCAGAGAAAGTACAAGCCATATTAAAAAAGTAAAATATATTTACTGTTAGTGAAATAACACAGAAAGTTAGACTACCCATGTGCAGTGTTTGGTATATAATACATAATGTGTTCCAAGTCTGTCTGAGATATGCTTGGTGGGTATCTCGTATTTGGTATTCCTTAAAAAGCAAATGCGCAAAATTAGATTTAGATGAAAATCATGCCCTTGTCGTTTTAAGTTCTTCCGCTTCCCAGTACGAATAGTAGTCATGATTTAAATACCAACTTAATATGACCAATTTAAAACGGAAATTATGACATTTACTTGCTATTAAGAAAGTTATGCCCAATTGAAATTTTGAATATGAAAAATGTCCACAAAATCGGGGTTTAGACTAAAATACGTTCAGCAACCTCGCTCGAAAGTACAAGCAGCTAGAGAAAAATCCTTCAGCACAGTTTTAAATTAGACTTTATAATACACAGCGTTGAAAAATAGAGCTTGTTTGGTCCATTAGTTTGAAAGTTATAAGTGATCAAAAAGGCGCACGTATTTATGAAAAGGACTATGTAAATCGATTTTTGATGTATAAACGAGGAGCTGTGATGTATGTACATCTAAACCCAAACCAATATTAGATTGAATAAATATTCTTGTTTGGATGTTTAATAAATCGAGTTAATTTTATATAGAAGTTTACCATTGAATAATTCTGGACAGCAACTTCTTTTCATGCCTTAAAACGGCTTGAGTTGATTTAAGATTACATTGTAAGGGAAAAAAAAAATATTTTCAATAACATCCTATTATTTAGTGCCTGAATGGTACGTTATAAGATCGATGGATGATAGGGGATAAAAAGTCTGTCCGTCGGTCTGTCTGCCTGTACTATTGTCCAAATGGGTCAACAAATTTCCACGGAACTTGGTATATGTTCTATTATGGTCAATGGGAAGAAGCCAATCGATTTTGGACAAAATAAAAACAACGGTACCGGCCGATTAACGGTTCCAGGCTTTCTAAATATGGAACACTTTTATTGCATAAATCTATA
Source organism: Entomobrya nicoleti (assembly GCA_034695465.1). NCBI lineage: Eukaryota > Metazoa > Arthropoda > Collembola > Entomobryomorpha > Entomobryidae > Entomobrya > Entomobrya nicoleti. Next base: position 11,309 of record JAQFZG010004215.1, read on the forward strand.
TATTAAAGTATTATGACTAAACTTTGCCAAGAATCCATAGTCTAAAAGTCAATAGTTTTTTTTAGTATAGAAAATTTTAAAAATGATTTAATACAAATACCAAATGTTTAATTTTTATGAAAAAAGCGTTAAAGTAATCAATTTGCGTGATGTTCTATTCATTTCTGTTTAAAGAGCATTTAAAACTATGCCAGTTTGGTAAGTATCGAGTTATTGCCAGCAAAACTAAAAATGTATTAAACATACCCAATTGTTAAAATTTAACTCTAATAGAATTTCAAATTAAATTACAATTTACGTATTATTTCTCATACTTATTTTGGTTCCATGCAACACAGGACACGACCCATGATCAATGTCAGGTCTCACATTGCCATTTCTATAAAGATGATAATAAACCAGCAAGCTATTTTTCTGAGGAACCACATTATATCCTCCTTGGCAAAATGCAGTTTGTCCTCCAAGATCAGCTGGTTGTAACTTTGAAGCAATTAAAAAAACACTTCAAATAATAATCCTACGTGACAGTGTATTACACATAATAATATACATACATAATAAAGCAATGTAGCCAGCCGTTCTCCATCATTTCTCAGTAAATTCCATTTACCATACTTGCTCGGCTTATCAGACTCCTTCAAAAATCATTTAAAAATTTAAATTATCAACTAACTCGAAAATAAAATTAAATCTCATCAAAACAGTTAAAATCTTACAACATCCGTATGAGCTCCCAGCATTCTTCCATAAGTATACACATTGTACGTTATACTCCGATTGGTCTTCTCGATACTCAGTTTTAAACCTGAGAGCTTCTCACTAATCCATTCAAGCACCTT
>JAQFZG010004216.1:0-12143 GCA_034695465.1 Entomobrya nicoleti
TTCTCTTTGGAAGTCGCCGAGTTCATTCAATGTTCTCATTTATGACTTGCTCAGCATACCCGAAATATAGCGAAATCACTCATACGCAGCTATGCAAAATGGTTTAAAATATTTTATCAACACATCACAGTACACTCCTGTGTATAATTTAGATTTAAATGTCCAGTTTACATCATAATGTGGACCAATTATTTAAACTACTAACGACGATTCAAAGCTAAACAATAAAAGTTGCTTTGTGTTTCAATGAAACTTCATTCACACGGTTACTTTCGAAGGTGCTGCAAAATGTACTCCGACGACAATAGCTGTGTCGTGTCATGTCAGACATACTCTTTGAACATTTAATTTAAGAAACTTATGCATCTTCTAGCTCAAAGTCTACTACATCAAGTTATCTAAAAGAAGCCCTAGACACCTAGGCTAGGACAACTACAACTATCTAAACAGAACAATGAACTTTTTTATGCTATGTGTGCTATGTATCTTTAACGTTAACAAAAAAAGTCGTTGTACTTGATTGCAACTTGGGATTGCGGAATTCCCTTTACGTTGCTGCTGCACTGACTATAAATTGGCAGAATTTTCGAACATCACGTATTTTCGCTTTTTAACATCGTTTGGGCACATTCGAAAAGAATATTGTGCAACAAAATAACATCATTATAGGCATAATAAGTAAATGATTATACAACCACATCAGTCATTAGCCTTACAAACGTTAAGTTCAAGTACAATTGCAGTAACATCAAGATATGAATGATTTGCACTTCTATATCAAATGGTCAAGAACAAAAACAACATTAAAATTAAAAAGTTGAGTAATTAGAGAAAAGTCATTTTAAGATTCAATTTTATTTTTGACGTTCACAAATGAGATTAAATTGAAAAAGAAATATGGACAGTGTTTAATAACGATTGATTGAGCAAGATTTAAATTTTACGTCATTCTGACTGGAAAATTTTAGACGGAAATATTTTTTAGTGCAATCATATTATATGCATCTAGCATTGTTTATGCGCATGCGGCGGCATTTTTAGTTAGTATTTTTTTTCTTTGTTTGTAGTACGCAAGGCAGAGAAAATTGAGACTAAAATGCTAATTATCTTGGAAGGATATTCATCTCTTTGTGGCTTAAAGTAATTTACAAAACCAAGCTAATTGACATTGATAATCTTTGTGAGTTGTAAATTTCCTTATAGAATTTCATTTTTACTCTTGTTTGTTCGCACGTACAACGTTTGCAATTTTTCACATGACCAGTGTTGGGTATGGCTGTATATTTTCGGTACGTTATCGTTCTCGGTATTCCATATGAAATACCCTGCGTTATCGTTATCGTTCTCGGTATTGAGTGTGAACAATCCTTCGGTATCGTTATCGTTCTCGTTATTCAGTTAAATAAAATTTCGGTACCGGTAGCGTTATCGTTATTTCATTTGCTCCTTTTTGTCATAACATAGCATTGTATTTTAAGTTAAACATGAAAATTTGTAGCATTTTGATGAACAGAACAATTTAAAATTGACTAAAAAGCTCGAAGTGACGGTTTTAGTATGATTTACTGCAAGGAAAATGCTCTAAAAAGGCCAAAACTTGACAAAAATAGTACATTGGCGTTGAAAAAGGACAATGTGAATTTCTGTGACGGTATCGTTATCGTTTTTGGTATTTAAGGAAGAAATACCTGCGTTTTCGTTATCGGTATCGTTATTTCTCATTTAGCAATTGCGGTACGGTATCGTTATCGGTACCCAAAATAACGATAACGTACCGATAACGATCGTTATTTGTACCGCGGTAAATAACGATACCCAACACTGCACATGACTTCACCAGGAAACATTGATTCCTTCATTATAGTACTATGAAGCAAGGGCAAAAATAAAATTGGATATATATGTGTGAATGAGGCAACCTCAATAAGACATTTACCATTTTACATCCACATTCGTTTCGGTATCTCGCTCATTCAAAAGAGATAATATACTTTTTCTTTCTTTCATGGTCAAAGCCAAAAGTGTACTTAAAATATTTTATGACGACTGCAGAAAAAAACGGAAAGTTTTTCATGATCAACAATATTGAGCTTAATGGCTTCTCTTTAAACTTCAGATTAACCATCGACTAGCGACTTCAAGTTTTCGGATTCATGTTTTGCAGGCATGTTCATACTTTCGAATAATATGTAATAATATTTCATTTTTCTCCTGTCCTCTACACTACTATTCAATGAGTCAGTCAAAAAACCCGAATCTGAAACGCTGAAGCGCATTAATTGTCACGCAGTCAAGTCAGTATGTACACTAGTACTTGGAAAATTTTAGTTCAGTTTAAACAAAAAGATCAAACAAAGGTTGTTGTTGTCTCTTCACAAATATATTTTGGCAGGGGCCAGGAAAAACCTTGAAATGTTGTTTTTTCTTGATCCAGCAACCAGCCGCATATATATCAATGTTTAACACTGTATAAAACAGATACGTCGACAAATCGCCATGCAAAAACAACCCCAAAAAAATTACATCTCTAGCGTGCTCCATCATTCTTTTTTCTTGCGGTTCTAGATTTACAGAAACCACAAAAACAAGTTTGCCGTATTTTTCTTTCAGTGAGGTAGCTCATAAAAGTTGGATGCACAAAATCATCATGAAATAATTGCAATCAAGTAATCATCTGGGATCGTCGTTAAAAAAAGTAGTATTTTCAATATAGCAAGTCAACTTTTTTCCTGCTTGGACAAAAAATCACTTGACTTGCATCCCGATCCCGACTTGAAGACCGCCCTTTGTTGCTGGACAATTTTGTATGATTACCTACTGTTGTGTACATAATATCAGCATATCTTTTAGGATTATTATAAGTAATTATTGAGATTTAACGATTCCGCTGTTTTTGCACGCACATGTACCAACTCCATAAAACTCCACATACGCCTTTTTCTATTTAAAAGTTACATTGCGCGTGTACATATTACATGATGTCTAGGCATTTGTCTGGTCCGTTGATCAAACTTAATGCTTGCCTGCATTTTACACAATTTTTTATTAGCAATTATTGTTACTGGCAAATGGCACACCAAAGGACCAAGAAGTGACAAGACAGTAAAGGACGTCCACATCACAATTCATAAGATCATCGTTAAAAACTCTTTTATCTTTACCTCGAAATATAATAATGGGCTTAACCCAATATTTTTTGAACTCATTTTTATGAATTAGGTTAGGCATGGTAAAATTGGTATACCACAACACAACAAAATATAAGCAAACTCTGAAATAACTTTTATGGTACTTACAACGACAAGTAAAGTGTTGAAATATACCTTAACTACCTATTTATTTATAAGAAAGTTGTAAACGCAGTGCCGCAATTTTTTGCCTGAAAGAAACATGTTACATGTATACCACCTGCACTGCACCTGAATTGTCGTCTCCTCTTCTACTCACATGATCTTGATGGTCATCATCATATTCATTATCAATATATTATATTTATGTACAACAGTATGACTACTACCACGTATGATTAAAAATGCCCTTTTAATATTTTATAGTTAGGTAAGCGTAACCTTATTCACCTTCACATTGAAAGCTTTGTGTACGAAAACTGGAATTAAAAAGGAGTCACAATGTCAAATTACGTATGTGCATACCTGTAAAATGGAATAGCGTTAGTACACGGGATGCGACATGAGCATATGAGTCATTTTCATGATGAGTAATTTACGAAAATTCAAAAAAAAAGAATATATAATTTCATAGTCAATTCATGCTCATCTAAAATGATATGACCTTTCGGATTCGCAATAGTCACCTCCTCCACCTCTCTGAAATAGATAGATGATGATCTCCTCCACCAACGTCTCTACTACTTACCGAAATGGCACAGTATGCTATTTAATTACAGTTTCACAATACAAACTTGACATTCAAATTCTTAAAAATGAAAATTGAAAAGTTACAACATTCTCCCATTGCAACAATTATAATCAAAAGACGAACAAATTATAGTCAGTCACAAACGATATAATATCAAAAAATGATCCTCCTGTTCTCGGGCACGTACGGTCTACTTACAATCATTATATTAAGTTTGTCTTTATTTGGCTATATACATTTATAAGTATTTGCATTTGGTCTATGCATATCTTCACTACGACTATACTGTGACACATTTTGGGAAGAAACTAGCATTTTCTAACGATCTACCAATATATGTTGGTAAAGGTAAAGAGGTTGTTTCGTCATTATGCAATCCCAATCCAAATACTCTAGTATTAGAAAATTAACAGAAGAAGGCATCTTGCTTTGAAGCATGTGTGTTTGAAAGATCTAAAATAAAAATGTGTGCAGAGTGGAGATCATCACAAACAGCTAACTAGCCCATTGAGTTACCTTGATGAGAACGTGTCCCTTTTTGCCTTGGTGCTTTCGGGAAGCCCTTTAAACTGAATACCATTAGTTAGTTAGAACAGACTAGGATTGATCTACTATGATATGAAGGATGAATGATAAATTGATACTAACGAAACTAACGAAAGATTTTTCTATCTCGTAAAGGGAAAGGATGATGCATAGACGCATAATATATTTTGTTTTGGTGACCCAAGACCTAACTATCCTTCATTCTTGTAATTAAGTGTATCTGTACAGTGTCCCAGAAATGTATAGTACGAGGCCCTTACAATGTTACAATACTATGTATGTATGTTCTATGCTATATATGCTATACGCATATCGATAGAAGACGCTAGAGCTATTTTCTGTCACTATTATGATCATCTTAAAAAATTTGGAGGTTAAGGGTTCGATCATTTTTATCATGAAGTGTTAGAGTTGGAGACTATCAATTGATATGCATTTTGTTTATGCACTGGGGAAGCTCTGGCTGGGGTTGATGCTATGTAGTCCAAGTCCACTCTAAATGTGCAATGCAATGCAAACCACTTTATCAAGTTAAACTTTCATGATGACAAAAAATTACAGCATACTACATATAACAGCCAGCATAACATATGTATGCATTGCATATGTCTTTAGCCTTATCATTCACATTAACACTTTCGTTAAGGTTTTCTCTTCAATGTGGCGGGGGTTGCTTTTGACTGTTCTATTTTCGTGTGCTATATATGAACACGCACATGGGTATGATAGAAGAGAGGTATGTGCGGCGTGATGATAAGGAGCATCGATAACATGTTCTTCCAAAATCTTTCGTTTTGTATGCACACATAACTGTGTTACATGAACGTTTACGAATAGAAGCGTAAGATTTTTAAATGACAACCACAACAATGACGCCAACGGCTGATAGGATTCAGTGTCAATTATTATGTCGATAAGGTTCATGATCAACTTGCTTGCGCATGTTTACACATACTCATTTAGGTATATATGTTTTATAACTTGCACTTTTAAAAGTGGGGGGAACCTTCTTGCTGATATGTCTACCCTGACTTTGTTTACTATTACATTTACATACGTAATAAAGTCTACGAGTATAACTAAAAGAAAAAAATTAGCAGGTAAAGTGGTAACAATGATAATGACAAAAACCTAGCGCTAAATACGCTTAAAAAAACCAAAAAGATGTAAGCAATCTTGTAGCTTGTCCATTATACCTCGTGATAAAATGGAATCATTGCTTCCATCTCATCTTGAATTGTGGTTGTGGTAAGAAGGTAATCATTTTTTTAAAGAAACATAATACACTTAGGTGCACGGATACATAAAAAATACATAAAGAATAAATTTTATCATGTGCATAAACATCAAAATTCCTTCATTCCCTTTGATTTAGGTATTTTTCTGCTAAACAAAAAGGGCAAGTTTGTAGATTGAGCAATATCTTGACATTGCTGAGGATCTTGTGCGGATCCGTCCATAGTCCATGCACACTTGCCATTCTTGTTTCATCTACGTCTCGTCTCCTGACTGCCTGATCCTATGATTGTGTTTTCATGATCAGATCAAATGGCACATCCATGAAGATATCCTGCTCTGCTGCAACAAATAAACAGGGATGCGCAAATTGCGTAGGCTGGCCCTGCGGTAGTTCTTATTCTGTTATGTTGCAATAGTGTAAGTGCAGGCACTAAAGAATCTCAGCCAAACTATTGTAACATTGTTCTTCTATGACGGGTTCAGTTAGTTGTTTAGCATGATAAATATACGAAAGAAACGATCATGTTGTTGAATGATCATTGGTGGCTCTTTGTGGTTTGGACAAGATTGCAGGATGAATGTAATCAAGATACTTCTATTTCGCTACTATACAAATACTGATACAACCCATTGTTGGATATAATTGTTTTATTTTCTTGGAGAAAAAAATGGTATGGCTTTAGAGAGATCTTGACTTCATAGCTTCATTCCATCTTGGTGACCATTACCCGAAAGATTGGATCCATGCGAATCGTAGTAGTAGTCCTAGACCTGGTGCTCTGATTGTTCGTATGTGTGAGAAGGAGTAGGAACTTGGCGACAAGACATCTTGCACTTCTTGCCTTATACATATCATTAGTTAGTTGCTGGATTATAGCAGGAAAATAAGTGGATCAGATTCTTGACGGGAAGGGGAAACAGGGAAAAATAGAACTTCCTGTGGATACACAACACAAAAGTGTCATCTTAGTTTTGAGAGTTTACTTTGGATTTTCTGCAATTCATTGTAGTCTATGGGATCGGATTGTTGACACCTATTCATACGGTGGTTGTGCTCACCAGTGAAGTAAACTGAGTGAAAACTTCACATGAAAAATTTATGAGTGAAAAAGTTAATACAACTGTTGCTCAATTTTGTTAGTCCGACGAGTTACATGAGGCTGTTGTGAAGCTTGTCTGAGAACATCAAAAATTAAAGTGAAAAAGTGGAGATTTAACGTTAAAATTTAAACCGTGATATCAAGAGTTTGACTGGAAGTCAGCGCATCAAAATGGAAATTACGCAAGAAAGGAATCACTCCGAAAAGGAGGCTCTTATAGAGTTGCGATCACTTTTGAAAGGTAAAAAAGCAGGGTGTGCAAATGCCAAATTATTGGATTGTCCACGGGCGCAACATGTACCATTGGACTTCAAGACAAAAAAATCGGCATATTTTCCCTTACAGCACAGTATAATTCTGATTTGTGTGAAAAAGTCTCATATTGCCTCCTGATATATTGTTTGCTTATCAGTGCATTTTTCTTTTTGCCAAGTCATAAATATACTCGTTATGTATTTTGAGTCGAGTGAAATTTCTAAGTGTATAAATTGTGGTTTTCTGCAGAGGAAAAAAATCTGAGATGTCCTACAGATGACGACTTCCTCCTTAGATTTATCCGTGTTCGAAAATGGAAACCGGAAGAAGCTCTAGTTGGAGTAAGAGGATAATTCATTATAATTTTTAACAAGTGCCCTTTTAGTAGAATACTTAGATATTTAATTTAATCCTGCAAAATTGAAGTAGTAATTTTGAATGCAATTTGGAATTACCATTCTGGACTACTTCTTTGTTCTTAATAAATATGTAATATGCACCTTTAGAATTAAAAAAAAGAGTGACGGATGTGTGGACAATTATAACTTTTAAGCAGGATATGCACGGTTTGATTGAGAAAAAACTTGCTTTTTAACATTTTTATGCTTTCTTCGTATTTTTTAATGTTTTATAATAGAAAATATTAAACTTAAAATTATGCATGATCAGCTAGCGATAAGATAAGATATGCTAATTTTGTGTAATATGTAGTTGTGCTTCTTGTCCTTGTGAAGCGGCCGTGACCGCAATCGAGGAAGGTACATCACAAAAAGGATTTCTGCTAATATGCGTCTGTTTTGCATGATATCTTCATAGATTCATCAGTACTACACACTTCGGGAAAACTCTCCAGGTTTAACAGAAATTTTATTTCCAAGTGCATTGAAACATGTCCTGGATTGCAACATAATCAGTGTACTGAAGAACAGAGATCCTTTTGGAAGAAGAATTCTGTTATGGCAGTCACGTAAGGGCAAAAAATACATTCCTTTGTCTTCACACCTATTTTTGTTTTATACCTATTTTGAGCACGCACACTTGTACCTTTGTGCTTAGCAAAGTACCAAGTCAAGTCACAAGTTCACACTATAATTCTAATTCTGCGCTAAAAGATTTAAGTGTTTTCGAGTGCTGAAAATACTGATGCGCTTGACCATGCATGCGGTAATGTTGCAAAAAAGTCACCTTGAAAATGCAACGTTTTGTTTCAAAAGTCATTTTCAAACAATTTATAATGCATTTTTGTTACATAATTACGTTCAATTTTTGATAAAGTGAGGTTATAAAATATGACTTTTTATGTTCTCGCCTTCTGTACCTTTGTCTTGCTATGTAAAAAATGAATAACCAAAGTAGCATCTCTCGAGCGGCTATTTTTATTTGAGTCAATTTCTTTGTTATTCTACGCCTTTTTCATTTCCTTTAATTTTTTTGGTCATTTTCAATCTTGTCATAAAGGTATGATGTGGAAACGTAAAAATGACACATTTATTGTAAAGGACATCTTTATTGTTTATCAAGTCATTGCTTAACAGGACATCCGGACTTATGTGAAGTCATTAAAGTGTACATTCCAACAATCAATTTTAAGTATAAAAGTTCAAATGGGAAGTATACGAACACACATTTAAGGTGTATTCTATAATGATTTATAAGAATTAAACATGATTTAAAACTTAAATTCAAACTGTTCGAATTATTTTGTGGACAAATCTGGTACTTGGCGAGCGAATCTAGAAGATTCCTGAGATTAAAACATCGCCCACTAAGTCGTTTATCAAGTCAATGCTAGTATTCATGTAATTACATGAATCATAATCGATTTTGATTTTTAATTGAGCTTCACCTCTCTAATTTATGCTGTCCTACCTTTATAAACAAAACTTCACACTTGATTTGCTTGTTATAAGTTATACCGGCATTTCGCAAATCGCAAGTCGGAATATTTAGGTAGCCTACTTTATTTACCTATATGAAACCATTTTATCAATTCCGCAAGAATTTGTTTTTACACCAATAGGAAATTGGGATCCACAAGATTTTGACTTGAGATTTGTGCTAGCAACCACCTTCCTACTTATCGATGAAATAACCTCAACAGAAGACGTACAACTTTCCGGACTCGTTGCCATCATTGACCATGGAGGTTTGACATTTACAAAAATGAGACAAATGGCTGGACAGATGACTTTTGCCCGATTGCACCGCATCATTTATGGATACCAGGTTCGAAAATAAAATGCTATAACGGTTAACCATTAACCATCTTACAACATCTGACTGCAAAAATTATATTATCCTTTTTTAGGGTGGACTACCAGCAAAATTCAAGAAAGCCCACATTGTCAACAACCCATACATTTTTGATTTAATCTACTCGCTGGCGAAGCCATTCTTGAAAGAAAAACTGAAAAAGAGGGTACGGCAAAATTAAACTCTATCTATCTATCGGTCTATCTATATGTAAAATGTTGGAACACAAGTTCTTTCAGTAGACTTTTAAGCATATCTCAAGTAACCCCAACTTGCAATTTTGTTAATCACACCACGCCTCATCTCATGCATTTTGGACTATACAAACAAAAATTAATTACCTGTACATATTTTTATAATTTTTTTTATCATGTTCACAGATTTTTGAACACGGAAAAAATGTACAGAATATTCATCAACACTTGAGTCCTGAAATCCTTCCCAAAAGTTTAGGAGGTAGCTTGTCGTTTGAAGAAGCAACAGATCAAGATTTCATCTATCGAGTAATGGAAAAGAATGAGCATTACAAAGGTAAAGAAAAACCTGAAATATTATAAAAAGTCTTTCCAGTGAAATGTCAAATCACATGAAACAAAAAGATGTTGCCGAAGATAAAATATTCACACAGCGGAAAATAACGATTTTTTTTTGTAATTTTGATACAGAATTGGCCCAGTATGGTTACATCAAAGGATGCCAATCTAATAACGAGTAAAGGACTGAACGTAGTAGGAACACACCCTCCTAATATGAGACGTTTCGACTTCTAGTTATTTTTTGAACCTGAATTACGGGGACGTGGTTATTTGTTATATACCAAATATAGTGTTAGCATACATCTCAAGTCTTTCCGCATGAATAAACACACAATGATTATCTAATTGTAGGATTTATTATCAGCATTATTTGATCGAATATAATAATGACGCTTCGTGCATTGATTATAGATTGTTAATAGATATATAAATGATTCATTTTACATTAGTTAAAGCCTTTTTTGCAGCTTGATGAATGTGTTTGTCCAATTTAACTGAAAATTACGTAAAAAATAAACTGTAAATATTCAATATTCAATTGTTTTTTTGAGATCTTTTAAGTTCGATAATTACTTACATATTTTGGGTTTTCCTTGAATTGGCATTTTAACCGGAAGAGACTGAGGATTGGCTAAGACGCAGACAAATGGATCAGCGACTTCCCCTTTTGGATACAGTTCTAAAAATTCTTCCTGTGGTAAACAGTCGATTAAATCAACGCAGCCCAATAGACACCCAATTGGAAATGTTGTAGGAAACTCTGGATCTATCAATTTTAAATCAGCATTGCCAAAATATGAAATATTTTGTTTTTAAGAAAATATTACACGCAAGTGATATGACCAACCAACCTTCAGCAATATGAGAATACACCGCTTTAACAGAGTCGATTACTTCCTGAAGAGGTTGCTTGCCCCCAGCACATATCCATAAACGGCCACGCACTGACGTATACCAATTCCTTCCTTCAAATCTACATAAGGAAAACCACAGAGAATTTTGATACATGAGATATTTCACTTTCAGAAAAGTATAATCCAAAAACCGAATGATTATTTACCGCTTAATGCCTTCAATGATTAGTGAAGCATACGGTTGAGCAATACTTAAACAATTTCCAGCGTCAACCATTTCTTGAAGCTCCGAGTCTTGTAACCTATTACTCCAAAGTACAGGCGTTTCATTTGCTGGCTTTTCTAAATGTCCTACGAACTACAATTGGCGTAGTAGAGTGAACATGTTCAGTCCATTATATTATCCATAAAATAAAAAATATATGATTGAATACGTGCATAATTGTTTGCTTTCTTGTTTACCTCTGGTTTCACTAACTGCACTTCATTTTCAAATGAGTCCCCTTTAATGCGATCACTTCCAGACTTTTTAGCCTTTGATGCATTTAGAGTATTGAAATCTTGCAATGAAGAATATTTCGGAACTTCTTCGATAATTTTTCGTCCTACCAAAACATAACATATATTAATATTAACGATTAGAACTTAGAACATCCTTCAATTAAGTACATAGTATCTTAATTTTTCCTATTAAAATTACGTACCAGCAAAATCAATCGTTATGTTGACCTTCTTTTTCATTCTATTTTTGGCATCAAGATACTCTTGTTGTTTCTTCTTCATCGAATCTTTTTCATCTTCTGATAACCAAGGGTTTTCAGTGGAAAAGTAATCTGCTTGGTCATCAATGACTTGAGTTCTTTTCACACTGTTTCGATCATATTCCAACAATTTCTCCTTCTGAGCGTCAGCTTGTCTCTTCTTTTCTTCATCTCCAGGCTTGGGAAGTTTGGAATACTTGGCCATCAACTTTTGGACTTCTTTCTGGGAACCTTGCTGAAGCCGCGTTCTTTCCGATTTATTCATTACCTATACATTGATCGAAATTTAATACACACAATACTTAAAACAGTTCTATTACAAACCTGTAACCAACCATGATATGCACATTTCAAAAAAATCCTTCTTACAACTTCTCCGCAAAAAAAGCATGGTCCAGAGCCTTCTTGCACACAAACGACACGACCACATGATAAGCAGTTGTTAACTAATGCGTGTCTAACGGCTTGACAGTCGCATCGCTGGCGTCCTAAAATATGAATTCAAATACAAGTTTTATTTTACACTTTACGTTTCACCGGATTCCACCCAACTCGCACTCCCACTCAGTGTCAGTCAATAAAATAGAAAGTTTCTAAAATGTCAAAACTCTCTCATTAAATAAATATCATGGATGTATTTAGGATATATTGACCAATGTACTGAACAAATGGTGTGCTTTTGATGGGTTATCTTCATGGATTTTTTCTGTGTAAGAGCTA
>JAQFZG010004217.1:0-12142 GCA_034695465.1 Entomobrya nicoleti
GAAATTGATTAAATTTCGAAAGCTTGAGTGAACTTTTTCCTCCTACATTCGTCAAACCCTTCCTTTAGATATTATTAAATAAAACAATTGCCATTTAAAATGCATGTGACCTTGTGAACCCCATATCTCGGGACATGGGCGATATTGAGGTCTGAAATGCATTCCATTGTGATCAGATATTGATCCTGCCTGGTATTCGACAATAAAAAAATTGCCATTTAAAATGCATGTGACCTTGGGACCCCTATATCTCGGGACAGGGGCGTTATTGAGGTCTGAAATGCATTCCATTGTGATCAGATATTGATCCTGCCTGGTATTCGACAATAAAAAATTGCCATTTAAAATGCATGTGACCTTGGGACCCCTATATCTCGGGACAGGGGCGTTATTGAGGTCTGAAATGCATTCCATTGTGGTCATGGTGTTGATCCTGTCTGTTATTCGACGATAAAAAATTTGCTATTTAAAATGCATGTGACCTTTGAACCCCTATATCTCGGGTCAGGGGGGTCATTGGGGTCTGAAAATGATTTCAATGTGATCAGCTTCTAATCCTGTATGAGATTCGACAATAAAAAAGTTTGCCATTTAAAATTCATGTGACCTTTGAACCCCTATATCTCGGGTCAGGGGGTCATTGGGGTCTGAAAATCAATCCCAAGGAAGGTCTTGACCTGAGGTGTATGTGTACTAAGTTTGTTGTCGAATGGTTTAGCTGTTTTCGAGATATCGTGTTTACAGACAGACGAACAGACAGACAGACAGGATCGTAATCTCATTAACTACCTAGCTACGCTAATCGGTAGTTAATAAACCAATCATATTTATATAAATGTTGGAGTCAAAGTCCCATTTTCCCAAGAGCATGGGTTCAAACTCTGTCGAGCTTTCAGGGAACAAAACTCTTATAGCAGCTAAAATGTGATAATCAAAGGCATGTCGCTTCCATTGTCTCTTGTCGACCATTGAATTGCAATACAACTATGGTTTGCGAAAACCACGCTTTCGACGCAGTTGTTCATCTTTGGGTTTTTTAACCTAATATCCATAAGCTTTTTATACATAGAAAATAGGTAAATCTAATGTTCAAGAATAGGTTGAATTTTGCAGCTTTATTTTCTAAAATACGTTTTAACACGTAGTTGCCAAAAGATGTTGGTGATCCCACCGTAGAAATAATTTTTATTACTGATGTCAAGTTTAATCCTTTAAAATGCTTAGATAACTGTTAAACAAACTCAGAAAATGGAAATAAAAATAGAATGGCGTTAGGGTTGACCTTATTTAGTGCTCCCGAAACACTTGCTAGCAGTACAGTTTTTCCCATTCCTGGCTTGTCTGATATAGAAAAGGATTTCTTTCGTTTGATATATTTTCAATAAATTTGGTTTCCAAAACCTCATGTTGAAATTTATGGACGGACTGTTGGATAAGCGACAATCTTCCGCTCGACTTTTGCCAGTATAAGTTGCCATTAAGTACTTTTGTTAAATGAATGGGTACTTTGTTTATTTTGCATAGATCTTGGAAATCTTGTGCGATGTCAAGTAAAATAAAACGGTCCGTAAATTTATCTTGGTCAATCTGGGATCCGGAAACTTCAGTGTGATTTGCGAGAGCAAGTTTGGTCAAATGTGTGCGATTTATTCCTTCAGAAACAAAAATATCGGTTATTAGTTTTTTTTTAAATTTCAACAGGCAACCTTGAACGGTAAGATATAGTTCGATCAATGCGGTATGACGAAGATTCCGGAATAGTATTTGGTGCCAAAACTAATTCAGTTTCATTTGCAGTGAAAGCTAGCAGAGTATCTGGATCAATAATCTTGTCGAATACCTCTGATGATGTGAGGCATATATTAGCCAATGACAGAAGTTTTGACATGCTGACTTGTTTGCCTTGAAAGTAAACCACTTTTGTTTGGGAATTACTACCAAAAGGATCCATATGCTTTGGTTTCAAAAGGGCTTCAATCAATGTACGGAAACCCGTTAATTCTTGAGACCACGTTATCGAAAAGAAGCCTTGATTTCGCCTTCGCTTTGTTTTTGTTCCTGAAATAAAATATGGTTTACAATATTTGCGGACTAAATTTTTAGACCAAAATTACAAATTCCAACAATATAAAAGTACCAAAGTTTCGACATGATTGGTGCTATATATTTGCTTGCTTTCCAGTATTGACAAACGTATAACGGTACAGTCGGTGACCTTGAGTAAGTTATCAAGGTGATGGGTAATGTGCTCTTTTTTCCTGTTTTCCATTTTATATGTGGACAATTTTAATTGTACGTAGTAAAAGTTTGTAGCTAACAATATCACAGGGAATATTTGCGCAACTAAGGTAGCAGCAAGCAGCGGACTGCCAGAATTTATTGAAGTTACCACATATAATAAAAAGGATATCAAATTGTTACACAAAATCTCATGAGAATTACTGAAGTCGTTAATATTTCGATATAAACAATATCTGCAATGAGATAACATAACTTGTAATCGAAAGTCACATATATTACCACGTCATGTGTTTATGGAATCAATTGCATGGATTGTACATAATTATCACTTTTGACTGTGGAGTTGTCACTTTGCTAAATGAAGTATATCGTTTTAAGAATTTCAGTACCTTTATTGTGTCTGCTTAATTTAACGAAAGTTATATAGTATATCACGAGATAGTATCAAATTGGCTCTGACGGCTACAATTTCTGAGTCATATTCAATGACATTTAACTTTCGGTTAAATTATAATATAGATATATCGTAATGAAATATTAAACAATCTAATGATGTGTCCACTCATTAGAATACTTGAATAAAACACACCAGTTGGTAAAAAATTGTTAGAAACTTTAGCAGGAAGATTTATGACGAGTTTACATAGGGGTTTGGTGTAAAATCATTTTTTACTTAATTTCACTAATACCAAATAATCATGATAATGACGACTAGTAATATTTATTTTATCCCATTCGTTCACCAATAGTCCTCAAAACGAGGCAAAAGTTCTCTTGGAGGTAATAATGGTTGAAATTTTTTAATGTCTACATATACCAATTACCACAAAAATTATGGATTGAATGTAGTGTTATTTGATTATTTGAATAAATTCTTTACTTGGTGAAATGCAAATGACATATATATAACTTTACTTATATGTATGCCGAAAACAACCTTATCTTAGCCTAAGGTTTACTAATGGGAAAACAATTGCCATCCGTCTAAAATAGCCGGATTTGTCCCCTTTTTCATCGAAGTAAGTCACCAACAAATTAATTACATGCCTTGGTTTGTCCCCTAATTATTTATTGCACAAACACCATCTTCTCATCAAAATTTACAATATTAAACAAATGAGTTAGTCCATGTTCCATTCCCTGTACTCCAGTAGTAGCCTTGGCCGGTAAAACTAACTTATCTGACGTAGTAGCTAGTCCATTTGTATGAAAACATACATAATTTTAAAAAAGCTCTGTAGTCATTCATTAATCAACCAATCTGTGGTTCTTGTTACCCAAGCCGTTTATTGCTAAAACAAAAATTCCATTTGGACTTTTTCACTCAATTTTGAAGGAAAATCTCTTCCATGAGCAAAGTATTATTCAATATTCAAAGTAATATTCAATACGTTCACCGTGTTTTAGCACACGCGTGTTTTCACGCTTCCATTTACGCTCTAAGTTGTCTTCTGATGACACAATCACAAATGGAATCTGAATTACTGTATGCCATTTTTTTCAAGCAGATGCTGACTTTTTCTCTTTACCGTACCTTGACAACTAACTGAGAGGACTAACATAATAATTAAACTTGTCCCATAAAAAATAAATATAAGCAAACAAATTATGTGGGTAGATATGTGCACACATAGTTTGCTTACAGTGCATTCACACAACACGAAAAATACTACGTAAAGATCGTACTTTTATGAAACATTTTTAAAGGACAAACAAAGGTATGAAATTAAATTGGTTGGGGATTAACGAAGGTAAATTTGGTACTCAACCAGGTCAAAATAGGGGACAAACATATTGTATGCCTTTACTAATTAAGGCGATACGACAAATATTTGTTGTTTTCATGCTGTCAAGTTTTCAGCTTGTATAAAGCTACCTAATAAATGTGTAGTACATGTCTACATTTTTTTAAAGCTTTTGCAATGTAACGTATTTCTAAAGACCATTTTACAATTTTCGAAACTGCCCTACTTTCAGTGTCGTTCGTACCTTTGTTCAACAACCCAATGATTAGATATTTGAAACAAAGTCGATACGTATTTATTTTATTTATATTCAAGGCCATTTAAAACAATTCTTCATTGCTACAAATTAGTACATGTAATGCCCTCAAACGTCTGATGGTCTAGCCGTATTTGCCAAATTGTAAATTATTCGAGCATAAATTCATAAAATTAGTATTTATACAAATGAAACTTATAGATACATTCATTTTACTTGTTGTACTTGATTGTAAAACAATGCCATTCGCGAGATAAAGAACGAGTTGATATTTTTTAAATATTACACATCCGGATCATTAGGATGCGTTCAAGGATATGAAAAAGGTTTTAATAGTTTTGTATTGATTGGAAAAACTTTCCAGAGACTATTAATGTTAAATTTACTTAAGTTGGCAATGCTGTTCGGAATACAAAACAAAAATGTCTGGAATTTATTCAGCATATCAGTTCAACCAATATTTTGATATCTTGCGGACTTGATTTCCACTCAAGTGGGATTAAGATAAGTTGGCATGGGATTCGTTGACAGCGAAATGGCGTTTTGCTAAGTTTAAAAATTATTTTATCTTGTTCACAATCTGTAAATCAGGTTTGTGTCTAGCAGCATATGTGTCCCCTCATTTGTATGTGCTGTATCACTTGGCAGTACAATGTGCTTTCACATGTGTAATGCCACAGAGTACCTTACTTTCAAAGATGGACATAGTCTCATACCAGGCTGTACCTGGGCTCTAAAAGCCAACAGAGTTCGTATATTTGTGATCCTATACAGACAACAATTTATAGAATTACGTTTGCTTTCGTCCAAATTTTGTTCTTTTAGTGTATTCGGTAGCATTTACTTCAGTTTTGTTAAATTTGGATCCATTGTACACTGTATACAATTGCTGGTCCATCACAAGTACTGTTTCAACCTATTAGAGTACTGAGTTATGTTCAAGCTTTTTCGTCTGCTGCTTTTTGTCTATGCTGTCAACTTAGTACTTGTAAGTCCAAGAACTATGTTTCTTTTGGCCATTGCACCAGTACTAAATCGAACATATAAAAATGTTAAGGAAGAATTCCAACGTCTCATATCAAAACGTCCGCTGTTATCTACAAAATTATATTATATTTTCCACATACAGAGCATTTGAATACGGATTGACGACTATTTTATTGGTATCGATATTTATCGGATATTTATACTGTTTTCAAATATGATCATAATTGGACTTTAGAAAGGTGTATCTTTGCTTGCTGTTATTTGTACTGATATGTTAATCTTATTGATATCTTATTTCAATTGGCTGTTCCTTTTAGAAGTCATCCCAGAATGTGTTGGCAAACTGGAAAACCTTTGCAGCTTGTAATGGATATGTTAAAATAGTGATTTGGTCTCTTCCTATTATTGCTCTACCTGCTGGGAATGCAGGAATAATAGACGAGGAAATTAAAAAAGATCTTTACAGAGAAATTGCTTAAAAATTTTGTAGACTCCATTATGACGGTAAGTAGTTTAACGGAATTTTAAGGTTTTAGTTTCACAATTGTACTGGATAAGGTTAAAGTAATAATGTTCAATTGAATTACGATTTGCATAAATGTTTTTATAAAATAATTAATACTAGGTTTAATTATTGACCAAAGCGTATTAAGTATGCGTATGTACAGTTTAATTTCAATCAATAAATAAATTGCAGATTTACCATAAAATAATATTCTAAACTAAACATTTCTTGCAATATAATTTAAAGCTTCTGACAAAAAGGCAATCAGGAAATTCCTGGATCAAAGACACCTTATTTTATTTCTTAACTTGTTCTTTTTTGTTTTTAGTCTGGAATTTTTGAAACATTACTTACAGGTTTCGGATTTACCTACGCTAATTAGCTGCGGTGTTATCTGTGACATTTTAGTAGTCCATTAAACAATTGCATACTCAATGTGAACTCTCAATTTCATTATATTTTGTTAAAGTTCAATATTTAATATATTATAAAGTTCAACTGTTATTCGTATACTGTGCTTGTGAATTGTTATGAAGTACCATTGTGGTCATTTTTGATTAGGTAATTTCAATAATACTGGTTTAAAATAGGGGTTAAGTCCGTTACAAAAAATTTCCCAGGCATTACATACACACGTTGACAGATATGCTGATATTTTCGCCAAAATCGTATAAAGCTGAAATGAATTTTTCCTGCAACCCTTTACTAACAGTGTTGAGTTGTAGCCGAATCCTTACAAATGATTAAAATTTGTTTAATTTACCAACTTAACCAACACTTAAACAATTTATGGACTTGGTATTCATTAATATGGAAAACTAATAAGCTAACTTCGTGCTACATTTCTCCAGCTTCTATAATTAAAATTTTGTACTGTCATCTCGTTCAAAAGCAGCTTATTCTCTTTTTATCAACATACCTAGGTGTACATAGTACTTAGTACATGGAAATTTAATAGTATTTTCCTGCAATTGGACACACAGTGTGGAACGTTTCCGAAAGATTTCCAAACTAAAACACAAAATCATTAGCATCCATTATGTTTATTTCGGTTGCAGTATATTAAGCAGATGTAGTATATTTAAGACATCTCGGCAAATAATATGTATCTATATGGCACATGTGGTACCAGAACGTTATGTCTTGTAATAATATCGGAAGCTTTTCACTGCCTATTTTTTCAATCCGATTTTATCAGCAAAGTTATACAGTACTTTCCACTATTAGACCTCTACAATGCAAGATAACAAAAGTTGCTTTGGTATCCATCTTTACCGTTTTTATTTTGTTTTCCAATGTATTGATTTTTGGGGTAAAGAAAAATGCACCTGTGCTTATTATATTTGGCATAAGTATGATTACCATATCGATAGTAAGTTAAAATATACTGTTCTTTATAGGATGTTCACTTTATAAGTTATCGAAGAGAATTTTACAAAACTGGAAACATCAATCGTTTACAGACAAATATACAAAACGATTGATTTCATGACTTCCCATAGTTGCTTTACCAGCTGGCGACGCAAGAATAATTGACGTGGATGTCAAGAATAATTATTCGGAGAAACTTCTTTGAACTGCGGTTGACTCTATCATTACAGTTTAGAGTTTAGTCCAACTCTAAGTGTTTTTAGTTTGTAAAATAATCATTTTTGTTGTTTATTCTTCTTGAAATAAAGTTTAAGTAATATATTGTGTACTAGAATTTGTTTGGATACTAAAATTGGAATCAGTTTTAAACAACGTAAATTTGCTGGTTTTAAAATGTCGGGCTTATATACATAAACTTGTGAACACACTATTTAATTATAATTCAGAATTCCGACGTTTCTGGTTTTGATATATTTGACAGTTTAAATCGTAATAAATGATTTTTTTGTTGTATTAATGCCCTAACTGTGCAATATATCATGTGGTCAACGACCAAACATATTTAAATTAATAAACTAGTTTTGTTTTTTTCCTAATGCTTCCAAGGATTTCATGGCAACAACGGTATATATGTAATTGATTTTTAGAAGCAGTTAACACATATTTTTAGGTGGGTTTGTTTTGGTTATAGCTAGGTTATCTACAAAGTAATATTTATTGACCGTCAATTTTATGTAATGTCGGTCTTTAATTACACGGCATAATTTATCATTGGCATTAACTTTTTTAAGTTCCGATAATATTATGATGAAAAATGATGGCTAAACAAATAAAAGCACAAAATGTTTTGTAATATTAAAAGGATTTTGATTGTAGTTTTGGGCTGGTAAAATCAAAAGATTGAGAGAGGTAATCTTTTTTAACGCCTGAGACGAGATCATAGCGAAACGTTAGTCGAAATTTAAAAGTAATAATAACAAATTAGGTTTCATGCATAAATGTCAGAAGAGCCAGTTTTATTCAATTCAAAATTAAATGAAGTTATAATTAATAGATGTACCAGCATTAAAAATGTAGCTCAGGTATGGTAACATACCAGCTGTCTAACATGCAAACTGACAACAATGAAATGAATTTGCCAAAGAGTATCTTTAATTTATCAGTCGGTCTATAATTATATCCCAGTTACAATATTGTACAGTATGGCAACTTGACTTTAATTCTTAATGTTTTTCAAATAAAGTAAACTTATTTATATTTATTTTATTATCTACACAAAATATTCAACAAATTAACTTTTGTGAATTCGTCGTATATGGTCCTTTAAGTATTTGGATGTTGTAAATGAAGATTTGCAAATGTCACATGAAAAAGGCTTAGTACCATCCAGAGAGTGAAGTTTCTCGTGGTTGTTCAATTGGATTTGATACAAAAATCCTTTTCCGCATTCTGCACAAGTAAATCTAGCTTTATTTCCTGTATCATGCAATTTCTTCTCATGTCGTTCCAAGGCGTCCTTTTTTAAAAAGTATGCTTTGCATCCAGAAATTGAACACTTCAAAATAGACACCCCTTCTTCTATCATTTTTTTTGAGGCTGAGTCTTCCTTGTGTTTACGAAGAAGATGAATTTTATAAGCATCTGTTCCCCAGAATCCGGTACCACAAAGTTCACAGAAATTTGAATATTTTTTCTCATGTACAAGCCTTACATGATTTGTTAGGCAAGCAACTGTTGCGTTACAAATCTTGCACTTATGGAGAGTTTTCTTAGCCTTGCTGGGTGGAGCAACAACAATGATTGGTGTTCCATCAGGTCTCAGTTTATGTACACGTCTTTTGTGCTGTAGAAGATTATATAGGCTTTCCCTTCCTGTTCCACATATATTGCATTGAAATACACCAGTTGGACTTCCATGGTTCTCTTTCTCGTGTACCATCCGTTCAGCTGGTTTCCCAAATACTAAAAAATAAACAATAGCTTAATTCCAACTTCAAGAGATTTCTTGATAGACAAGGTTTGATGAAAGATAAGCAGTTATTTTACCTTCACTACAAAGACGGCATTTCCATTTACCATTAGCTTTCTTTTTTGATTGGTCATCTATATTTGTGTCTGTCAAAGTGGTGTTTGCTGAAGCCTTGGTAGAAGTCTTTTGGAGTCGTCGGTTTTTTTTAACTGTCTTCGTCATGGAACACTCAGGGAGTTGACTTTCGTCCTTTTCTTTTTCCCCATTGATGCCGACATTCTCTTCAGTCACTAAATCATCCGCATGTTCAACTTTTATTCGAATTACTAATTTGTTGTTAATCTGTGGCATATCACAGAGCCCCGAAATTTGTTTTTCCGCAATATTCTTAGCCAACTGGTCCCCATTTCGATTCGAAAGTACTTGATCTTCTAAAATCCGTCCATAAGTACCTAAACAAAATGCAAAATATTTAAGAATTTGGTTGATAATGATAAGAATTATTGAAAGAATTAAAGTGACACCGTAACATACATTTTTCAACAAATTTTCTGGTTCTTTTCAAAACTTCGATTTTTTTTGTGTTGATCCACTCATTCACATCAATTGGAATTACCGAACTTGACGATTTTATTTTTCTAACCAAGTTCTCTCTAATATCCCATTTGTTTTTCTCAAGTTTCTGTATTCGAAAATGAAGCTCAATAGCTTCTTGTGTCAGCTCAGTGCAATCTTCGCATAAGCTTATCCAGGAACATGGATCACCATGTTTAAAATTTTTCACCAAATCAGAATCAGGCACTTTCAAAAGTTCCTTAAATAAAAAAAATGTATCAATACTTCCCGAAAGCATTGTCAATCGTTTTTCTTCAACTTTCACATGGCTAACTTTGTCATTACACACAAGACAAACGTCAGCTTCTTCAATTCTATGCAATTTCTTCACACTCTCAGATTTTTGCACATTTGGTTCCATTTTGCACTTTTAAGTTTTGTTTTCAAAAAATTCGAGAGGATAAAAAGGAGCTAAAATAGTTTCCTACACTTTTGAGCTAATGACTGCATATTTGTTTACTTGGTACACAGGCCACCAGCTTTTTTGTTTTCACGATGACAACATGCTCAGCACTTCATCAGCAGTCAGCTGGATCATAATGATTCTCTCAAACTCGAAAAACTCTATTCAATTTAAGTCAATGTTGAACCACTAAGCCAAACTATCACCAAACAGAAAGGAATCGAACAAAAACCGTAATATAAAAAAATCCGTTTCCTCAAACTTCGTACTTGTGTGAAATAATTTTAATGTAAGTTTTGAGTCATTTAAAGGACTAAATGGACCACTTTTAACAAATTAAACAAACAAAAAACCGGCGTTATAACGCAGAATCTTTATTTTAGGAAAAGTACATACGCTACGTTTACGAAATACTTAGTTTAGCTTCCGGATGATTTTTTTGAGGTGGACCCCTCAATTTATGTACATGTTTTTGTATCATTTATGTTAATTACAATTATAGTTAGTGATTTTTGTCAGTTTGTTCTGTACTGACTGTTTTATTTAGAGCTTTATTTTCCAAGATACAAGCACGATAACTTTTGAAATTTCTAAATGACCAATCCATGGGAATCTACTTAATCTACCCAAATTCTGTACGTTTTAACGTCAACAGAATCGTGGTTACCAAAACATTTTCAGGTTAGGTTATGGAATAGTTCAATCCAGTCATTTAGATTATTTAGATCCGGTCGTGTCTTCGTTACAAATGCGATTATAGAAAATTTGGTTCATATAATTGTATAATCAGTTTCCTATTATCTGCATATCATGTGCCACCTACCATTGGAAAATTGTAACCTTTTTTCTTTCATATTGGGTTTAGCTTTGGGTTTTTTGAAATGTCAACATCAGCTTGACAAAATGATTTCGAGCCGAGTCCCTGAAATAAAATTCATTTACAAGAATGGAGCCCATGGAAGGAATCACCATAGTACGTACTTCACTAATAGAGTAATGAGGATGTCATAGACAAATCATTCTCAAGTTGGTTAGGGGGAAGTTTTGTATTGACCTTAGTGGAATAATGAGTATACAACATTGAAACGGATATCATATTATGATTGGTTTGGCAATAGGTGCCTTCATCATTGTAGTGAACAAACTTTTGATGTTACTTCCTAATTACATGGCTTGATCTTGTCTACTTAAATCAATATAGTACGGTACCAGTAGCTAGCAGCTATATAGTACCAGCTTCCTCAGGAAAAAGTACTTGTTCGTTCCTGTTAACCTTATGAATTCTTTGGTAAATTGCTTCATGTTTGATTTATGAATTAATTATAATTAAATTTATTCAGAAAATACGATCATCCTTGTTTCGAACATTTGAACTTTTATACAATACTAAATATATGTTAGGATGTGAAACCAGGGATTACACAGAAATGTGTATTTTTTCATTTGATATGTATTTATTTTTTAAATTCGTTGTATCAAAATCTTGAAACTGAATCATATCATTTGTAATAGTTCTTGAATGTTCACTGAAAACACCAAAAAATAAAGATCCTCAGCAGCGACATCACTTTGAACACTTGCCATCATCAATCCAGCTCCAGCCGCAGTCTACTTCAAAATGCTTCCTTCCTTGTCCTTCGGGAATGATTGAAGTTACAGCGACATGTTGGTTTTGAGCGTTTAGAACGATTTATCCTTTTTGCTGTATAGGTTGCGTAGTAAACATTTATCCAATGTGTCCCCTTTGGGCATATTTCATTCCAATTCTAAAAGGCCAGTTATCACTCAAGCTTCTTCGAAAATGATACCTCGTAAGGATGTGTGTAAATAGCGGTGCATGATAGGTAAGAAATGTAAATTGTTTTGCATAGAATTTTCACGCATTTTAGAATTTTTCAAAGCCGTACCAATTTCTTGGGATCCCAACACAAAAAATTCACATTTTAAGAATATAAATTTAACACAAAGGGTTAAATTTTACTATAAAAAGAGATCAATTTATTTAAAATAAAACCAATATTTAACTCAACAATTTACAACTGAGTGACTG
>JAQFZG010004218.1:0-12140 GCA_034695465.1 Entomobrya nicoleti
GCTACTTAATTTAATCGTTACAATGGTTTATTCAAGTATTAAACAGATAGGATTTTAAAGATCATTTACCGTGGATGTCAGAATTTTTCGTGCACTTAGTGCACAAAACGGGCCCCTTTCTAGTGTGCAATAAATACAAACATTTTTTATCCTCAAGCGTTGGATCCTACAAATGCTTTGTAAGAGGACCCACGAATACCAGGTGAGTCCGGTTTGCAATTATTTTTGTGAAACTCTGTTAATGGGATCAAATCAGGATTACTTTTAGATGACGCATAACGGCCCCTAGCAAGACACTTTAAAGCAAAAAACATAGAATCAGAATATAGCTCCACTTTGAACAGTAAATTTTTATAGGATAAATTACTTACACTTTGTGCAACATCACATGGCTTGTCCCATTGGAACCAGAGAAAAAAGTGTAAAACTCTAACTTTGCGGTGCTAAATCCCAAACCAGCATCTAGAACCGTTAGCTCAGCATCACATAGAACTGTTCTCAAGTCCGCAAGAGCTATCCCATATGATTCATAGCTTAGTTGCACACCGTAATCATTAACTGAAACCATAAAGCAATTCAATTAGTTAATCAAACTAACAAACGACGTGTTATTAGACGTGACACAATAATATTGGATTATACGACGCTTGGTCAAAACAACAGTTTTCCAAATTTAGTTTTGTTAAAAAAATGTACCTCGGGTCTCCGTACACCAGGAATCAAGATATAGTTTATCAGCCTTCACTTTCTCCAAAAAGTATTTATAATGTGTATCACCAGCATCGTGACCAGTACTGGGGTTCAATAAATATGCCGCTGTTTTTCAGTCTCGAACAATTTCCTAAACATTTAAACAAGTAAATGATTTTAAAAGGAATAAATCTTTCGGAAGAAATACCTTTAAAAAATGTGCTTACTTGTATCAGACTGTAAAACAGTTTTTTAGTTTTCATACCATCTTTGCTTATATAATTGACTTTATTTTCAACAACGACTAAATTGTTTCGCAATTGCACACGTCGATAATGATAGCAATCGGACAAAAGTTTTCGTTCCTTGTCAAACAAGCCAATTGTGTGATTTTTTGCCACTTTTCCGATTTCAGCAAACCCTTTAATAACTTCCTGGTAGTCTCCCTGTGTTTGTTTAATAATTATAGCTTCCATTAGCTCTCCTTTCTTAACTAAAACGTCTCGTAGAAGATATTATTTGAGTGTAATAATTCATCATAAGGTAGACTTCTTTAGAAATATTAAAAAATCTTACGATTTGGATTAGAATGGGACATAGCTATGAATATGGACACGAAGATTGCAATTAAGGTACATAACTTCATTTTGTGATATTAGAATATGATTAAGCTATTATGCTTACACACCACAAAGATCTTAAGTATATTATAGCACGCTATTTATTTAATTAAACTTGTGTGTAACGTTCTGAAGTTCTGATTGTGTAGTTGAATGAATACAAATTGAGCTATGAAATATTTTTATGTGCTTCACTTGGTTAATTTATATTACGCTAGGTACACTCACAATCGCCAGTCACACTATAAATAAGAATTGCTCGTTAAGAGCTTTAGTATTTTTGTGCACTAAATAAAAGCATTGTTTTTCTTTATTACACGTTAACAGGTTAGAAGTCAAGTTATTAATGAAACATTGACGCATGTTATGACTCTTGAATACGCCTAAGTTGACAAGTCAAGTCAGTTAGATGGAGTTCAGTGAGAAAAGCGATGTGTAAGCGTTTGGAATCATTCTCTGGGAATATATTCATATGAAGTATGTAGAATGAGTCAACCGAAACTAATCATTCTTAAATTTTCAAAATACTAGATTTACTTATGTCATTACTCTTAAAAGACAACAAAAGGACTTAAATTGTGTGAATTTTGCAGACCAAAAATCTTATCCTGAGATATAGTATTTATCCATGATAATATCCCGAGTACCCGGCTTACAATAATTGTTGAAAAATTGGTTTAACGGAACCAAGTCCGGGTTACCCTCAGATGACGCATTTATACCCCTAGTCAAACCCTTGAAAACATAAAAACATACAATTAAAATTTGCTTTCAAGTGACACCCTTAAAATCTTTATAGCTCAAGCTTCTTACATTCAGTGCAATATCACAGGGCTTCGGTCCCGTCAATTCTGAATTTGATTCCATTTTGGAGTATTCCAACTTTGCAGAGCTAAATCCCAAGCACGCATCCAAAACCATTAGATCAGAGTCACTTAGTTTAGTCCTAAGCTCTGCAAGGACACTCTCATAATTTTGATAACTTAGTTGTAGATCATAAGCACTTACTAAAACAAAAAAAAATCACGTTAATTTTGAAATCAAAAGGTTTGTTAATCACCAATAAAATTGCATGACAGAGCTCAAAATCTCGTACTTGAACCTCCCGTATACCAGGCCTCAAAATATTGTTTATCAGCCCTCATCTTTTTCCAAAATAAGTCGTAGCGCACTTTTCCCTCGGAATTTTGATTTGATTGCAATGCAGATCCAATTACAAAATCTCTATTAATTTCCTTTAAAAAAATACAAAATATTGATGATTTAGTACGACTAAAGCATTTCAATTAAGTATCTTTAAAAGAATTTAGTTACATCAATAAGTTTGTAAAAAAGGGATTTCTTTTCAACGCTATCTCTGTTTAAGAGTTTATTTGTATCGACCAAGTCCTTTCGCAGTTGTATACGTCGGTAATGATAGCAGTCAAAATAGAGTTTTTGTTCTTTGTCAGACAAGTCTACTGTTTGATTCATTACTAATTTTCCAATTGCAGCAAAGAGATTTATTGCTTCTTCATAATTTCCTTGGGTTTGTTTAGTAATGATGGATTCGATTAGCTCCCCTTTCCTAACTGAAATAGTAGTCATGTAAAATATTAGCCACTTACAAAGATTTAGTCATATTTATCATGTATTTGCAAATACGCAAAAAAAATATTTGTAAACTTACGATTCGGATTGGAGTGCGAAATAGCAATATAAGTGGACACGAAAACTGCAAAAAGTATACCTAGTTTCATTTTCAGTATTTAAAATATTTTAGATTTTCAATTTTGATGAACCTAAATATTTTAAGATGCTGTTTTAACGTGCTACAATTTTTGTTAAAATTTAGTTAGTCGCTCTCAAATACGAAATGAATTTAAAAAGAGTCTGTCGTGGCAGATAATATTCACAATGTAAGCTATTATTGATAATTATTGCAGGTATGGGTTCATTAAGTCAAATAATAATTACTTCAATAAAATTAATAATATTCATTATTTAATTGCACTACTCAAAGGCATTGTCATTTTTTTATTATCGGTGATAATTTCAATGGGATAAATCCTTGGGACCACATTTTAGGGCAGTAGTATTTAATTAACATACTTAGGTAAATCTATACTGTAATGAATTTTTAGCGTCATAAATAAAGAACTATATTGTATTGTGTTTTAAGTTATGCATATATGATGAATTATTGGGTCTAATCGGTTACTTTTAGAATTTGTAAGTATCCAATTAATTCGAAAAAATGCAACTAAAATTAGAATCTGTGTTACCCACTAAAAGTGATTTATACAAATTTGGTCCATAATGTTCTCAATCAAGTTTTGGGAATAGTAAAATGTGTTATACTAATTATGACCACGACAAAAGTTTACATGGGTGGCGTTGGATTTCACACTCTTTTGTTTTTTTGATTCCGTAAATATAATTTACTTGATAAAATCACATAGTTAATATTTATCACTCATTGAAGTCTAGATTGGTACACGTGCCTTATATAAAACCATTGTCTCACCATAATCAAAAGAATATTTATAAGGTTATTTTTATAAATTGTAAGGATGTCCACAAATTTTCAAAACACGTCATGTCTCTTAATTTTATGATGAATTTACTGGTGTAACAGATCATTATGCGTAGATTTAAAATGTATGTTAATTATTTCGATAATATTTAATACAGGGAAAACATGGCAAAAACCAATTGTACCATTTATTTTGGTAATTTCAAAACTGTTTGTTGTATAAACTTGCGAAATTATTTTTTCACGTAAGCACTTGATATTTAAAACGTTCATTACTAAAAACTGAGTAACAATGTACTTTTATTTCGTCACATAGATGAGCTAACAAAGTAAGCCTAAAAAGCCTTGAAGATTGATGTTCACCATTATAAGTTCTCAGCAATACATGTGTACATACTATGTCTTTAAACCGGTTTGACTTCAAACAAAATCAGTAGGATTAAATTATTCATAAAATAGTCGCCATAGCCACTTAATATCAAGAATCTGATTGTTAATCTGTTGTTATACTCACAAACAAGTACAAACAAGTATAAATGAAACGCGAAGTAGTATAAGATTAACCAATATGCAAGGTTGCCCAATCAAAACCAATCATTTTCCAACTTCAAATCCACAAATTTATATTATTTATTTTCAAATCAAAACAATTTAAAGTTAAAATCTCACAAAATATTTGTCCTCAATAATATCCGGTGCGTTCGGCTTGCAATAAGTATTGATAAATTGGCTTATTGGAGTCAAGTCAGGATTGCTTTCAGAGGACGCATTACGACCCCTAGCGAGACCCTAAAATGCATGAAGTAAGGCATTAATATCCTGTTCTAAGTTTGACACTTATTTTTAATAGTTCCACTTGATTACATTCTGTGCAATATCACAGGGCCTTGGTTGCGTCTGCTCGGCACTAAAATGAAAAGTGTAGTATTCCAATTTCGAAGTGCTGAACCCCAAGCATGTATCGAGAACCGTTGGCTCAGCATCGCCTAGAAAAGTTCTTAGATCATCGAGCGCTTCGTGATATAATCTAGCACTTAGTACCAGAAAGCCATCAATTACTGGAAATAAAAAAAAACAAAAACCAATAAACTCACAAAATCAAAAGATATGTTACCAGACGAAACAACATTGGGTTTCAAATCCTTTACTTTTTTCTTCCGTATACCACGCCTCAAAATATAGTTTATCGGCTAAAACTTTTCCTCCGAAAGATTGATAATGTGTTTTTTCATCAGGCTTGCGGTTCAACGGAACTGAAGATCCCTCTGCAAGATCTCCAAGAATTGCCTAAATAATTTAAAATGTGGATAATTTAAAAGAGGAAAGGACTCCGACTAAATACTTTAAAAGTACATACTCACTTGAATATTATTATAAAACAGTGATTTAGTTTTTACGGCCTCTTTGTTCAAAGCCTTTAAATTGTTCATATTATTGGATTCTACTAAGTCCTTTCGCAGTTGTATACGTCGATAATGATAGCAATCGAAAAAAAGTTTTTGCTCCTTGTCAGACAAATCAACCTTGTGGCTTTTTGCCAACTTTCCAATGGCAGCAAAGAGAGTTATTGCTTCGGCGTAGTTTCCTTGTGTTTGTTTAATAATAATGGATTCAATGAGCTCCAAATACATGCATGAACTCCAAAAGAATAAATCGTCGTCATCACATTTAGTGCATATATATTATTTTTGCCGGTTGTTAAATTAAAATCCATTTAAATAAGGTTTCGTAAATGTTAAAAGCCAGACTTTCATAGCAGTATATTTATTGATCAAAACAATTAAAAAATCAATAGTTGAAAAGACGAAACTAATATCTACTTACAATTATTTTATAAATATATGAATAATATTTTTAAAAAATTCAATACATTTTTCATAATTTTGAGATTATCTTTTATAATAAATTATTTAAACCAGTTTGTTGCTCAATGCTTCCTTATTTATTGTTTTTTCTTGTCACACATAAATGCTGATCTTTTAGCATTATTTTTAAATGTTCATTAAATTATCTTATTTTTTGTTATTTTAAAACAATTAAATACCTGTTATGTCTCATTTTTTTAAATTGCATTTAAAATTTAATTTAGAATGGCCTCATTTTTATCCTTACATGAGCTTGTAAATTTTATTACAATAATCTAACAATACAAAAATATTGAATAAAAATAACACTTGTTTACAGTACAAATATTTTTACTCACATGAGCTCTAAAATTGGCATGCAATCAGTTTACGCCGTGAAAACTACTAACCAACTAATACATGAGTTCACTGTGACTGAAACTTTAAATGTAATTTTTCTGCCCTTGAAACATGTAAACTTTTTTATCACATTTAAATACTACACTTTAATTTTGGATGATAATTTCTTTGTTGATATTTCCTTGATGAACTAAACTCATTTCCATGAGTATTGCACACATACCAATTTTCACTAATTTCTCGCGAAATGTGATTGCCGTAATTATGTTTGCGTGCGAAAACTTTATCACAAAAAAACAATGGTATTCTCTCTCACGACTGTGAAAAATTGAATGAGATTTCGAGTTCATATTTTCTCTAAAACGTTGTCCGCTCTGCTTACACTGATAACATTTCTCACCCGTATGTCCTCTCATAGAATCAATCTTTGCGATTTTGCAATAAAACCGTCTTTCGCAAAATTTACACTCGGCTGTTCGTTAAAGAGTGTGTGTTCGAATATGTGCGTACAAATGTTCTTTTTCAGCAAAAAGTCATTCACAAAATACTCATGAGTACTGGCTTTACTTCTCTCGTGTACTCTCGCCTAGTTTCTTTTGACGTGATATATATTCGGAAAATCTTTGTCAGGAATTGTGTATTTTCTTATTTTTAGTGCTGCCTTTGCATGTGCAAGATAAGATCCACATTTCGTACATAAGCTTTATTGCAACTATTACATTTATAACTTCCAGTTTGGTGCCGCCACCTGACATGCGATTTGAGTAGCAAAACAGACGTAAAATCTTTTTGACAAGTTTTACATGTAAAGGGTTTTTCCCCAATTTTCCGTAAAGTGTGTTCTTCAAGGTATCTATTTTCAGTGAATCCCTTTCCACAAAAGATACATGGAAACGGCTTTTGAACCAAGTGTTTTCGTTTGTGACGGTTGAGGTTACTTTTGGCACTAAAACTTTTCGGGCACTCATCGCAATTATATGGTTTTTCACCCGTATGCATACGCATATGAAGTTCTTTTGCTTTAGCGGAGTAAAACTCTTTCGGACATAACTCGCAATAATACCATTTTTCTTCAGTGTGTGTAATAGCATGAACGAAAAGATCGGTTTTGTTTTTGAAGACTTTATCGCAAAACACACACGACATATGTTGACACCGCCTTATACCCAGAAATCCGTTTTCGCATTTTGGATTAATCTTTACGTTAGTTTTTGGTAAATGATTAGTTTGCTTGTTAGTGGTCGTAGTACAAACTGAAGTCTTAGTCCTTTCATGCATCACAAAATGCTTGTCGAGGTCCACTTTTGTTTGAAAACTTTTCGCACATTTACAACAATTGAAACCTAAATTATTTGGATTAAGTCTCAGGGCAACATGTTGTTTTAGATTTGACTTTGTGGAAAACGACTTGTTACAACTGGAGCAAACAAACGGCTTCACTTTGAGATGCACTGATCGAATATGAATTCTCAAAATACTGTCAGAAGCGAATCGTGTTCCACATGTATCACAAAAATATTCGATGCGATTGTGAATTTTGTCAATGTGATACTTCAAATTTGAACTGGATGGAAACGATTCAGAACAGAACTGGCACAAGTGTGGTTTAATGCCATGATGAAAAGAGACAATATGAGTTTTGAGGGACAGCTTTTGTGAAAATGTTTTTGGACAGTCGACGCATGAAAATCGTTTCATGGTCATTTTAGTAGACCATTTTCGTATGAATATTTAAATCGCACAAAAAAATGATCTGATAAAATTTACAGTACACTTGAAAAAGAAAATCGAGAAAATCAAAGTTTTATTTATTTAATATGTAGATGTTGTTGTCCAGATTACATCAGCTGCTCACATGATGATGCTTTAAAACGGAAAATTACACTGACCACATTTGGTTTTGCGGAATGGATGACCATACAAATACTTTATCGTTTATTGTACCACGTGCTGTTGTGAGCGTAATCTAATGCTTTAAGTTATACAAGTTAGTAAGCAATACAGTATCATTCATGCAACTGTATAAAACTTACAGACAGATAACACATGCATCTGTGTCATACATTCGCCTTTTGAAAACTCGTTACTATATTTAAACCCTTGTCATACAGATATTTGCTTATTACATGCTGAACCACTCCCTTAAATCTTACAAACATCAATACAATTGAGACATACATTAATTTATTTGAATGTTTGGTGGGGTGGGTCCATTCAATTCTGTCCCAAATGCGCATGCATAATATGTTTATGAATGAGCTTGTTATGCCTCTTTTCCTTCTGTACATGAATGCACCTAAAACAAACAGTCCTTTCTTTATTCACCAAGATTTGATGGTTTGTTTTAAAAAAGAGTAAAAAAGAGTAAGAGTAACCATACGAGTAAAAACCCAGAACTCATGCAATAAAACTGAATAATGTTCCAGATATTCATTCATACTACAAGTAGTACATTTATTGCTACATGATCACTCCACACTGCAATAGTAGCTACATTATATTACAGGTTTGTGCGTAAAATTAGAAAACTTATTTAATTTAGTGTGGTGATTTACAAAGAAATAAATTACCAGAAAGAATACATTTATAAAAATAGAATATTTGTTGTATATAAGAAAGATAAGGAAGTACTTGGCCACAGCTGCCTTTCGTTCCTCTTGGTCTGTTAAAATAAATTAAAATGTGACAGTACAAAAGTAGTCCTTTCTTCTACTGAAAATACTTTACAGCTTACATTATTAATTTGTAATTGGATCTTACTTTATAACACATACGTAATTTACGCAGCGATTTTGGTTTTGATGATTCTCGTCTGTCGAGATTTACATTAATGGAACTCGTTGCGTGTGGATATTGTTGTGTCGGAATTTTTGTATGTGGAAGTTATTTTGCTGTGAAGATTTATACTTGTGGAACTTATGCCTTAAAAGCCATCCATTATGCACACATGCATATAAATTATTACTATGAGGATTCACTTACATCTCAACAATTCACCATATTTCTTATCTAATTTTGACATCAAAACCACGTCAATAATCTGTGGTAATTACATCTTTAAATAAGTATGCCAGGTTGACAAATCAAGCCAAAAACATATTCCAACTTAAAAACACAAATTTTTATTAATCATAAATTAAACAATTCATAAGTAATTAATCACAAGTCCAGTAAACTTGTAGACACACCATACATACTACGGTTAAATAGTATCATCAAAATTATTCTTTTACTTTTATAAACATTTTGTCTGCAACAATGTCCGGTGCGCCCGGCTTACAATAAGTGTTGATAAATTGACGTAATGGTATCAAATCAGGATTATTTTCTGACGACGCATTACGACCCCTTGCAAGACCCTATAAAGCATAAAATAATAATGTACACAATTATTTAAAAAATAAAACATTCCATTACTTGTCACAAACTGTTTTTTTTTTACATTCTGAGCATTATCGCAAGGTAATGGTGATGGCATCCGGTCTGCAAGAGATTTCATAGTGTAGTATTCCAATTTTGAAGTGCTAAAACCTAAGCACGCATCTAAAACCGTTGGCTCAGCATCGCCCAGAAAAGTTCTTACCTTTTCAAGGGCTTCCTCATACATTTCAGCACTTAGTTGAAAAGCGCTATCACTTCCTAAAAACAACCACAAAATAACTCGTATAATCATGAGATATAACGTATTATGTTAAAGGGCTTAATTTTTTTCGAATTATACCTTTCGTGTACCAGGCCTCAAAATATTGTTTATCAGCGTCAAATTTGACCATAAACAGGTCATAGTGTGATTCTTTACCAGAATTGGCGTTTAAATAATAGGAAGATCCAGATGAAAGGTCTTCAACAATTTCCTAAACAATTTAAAGTGAAGATTGTTTTAAATAGAGTGAAAGCTTTCCAAAGATAACTTACTATGAAAAAATTGTATACCAACTTGAATTAGATTGTAAAAATTGGATTTAGTCTTTACAGCTCCGTTGTTTAAAACTTTTAAATTATTTTTTTCATTTGTTATCACCAAGTCTTTTCGCAATTGTATACGCCGATAATGGTAACAATCGAAAAAAAGTTTTTGCTCTTTATCAGATAAATCGACGGTGTGATTTTTTGCCAACTTTCCAATTGCAGCAAAGAGATTTATTGCTTCGGCGTAGTTTCCTTGTGTTTGTTTAATGATAATGGATTCAATGAGCTCCCCTTTTCTAACTGAAATGGTAAGTCGCATTAAATGGTATAAGAACTGAATGGTTTCAGCAGATTACAGTAAATAAATTACATATATTTGAAACATGTATATTTTTTATCTTACGATTCGGATTGGAATGGGAGATGGTTATATAAAGTGACACAAAAACTGCGAATACTATGCTCAACTTCATTGTCAATGCTTAAATAATTATGTTCGATCTCCAATAATGTTTAGAAATTTTTTAGTTGAAAACTTACTTCGTTAAACTAAACTTGATCGTTCTTAATATCTCAATGCGTCTCTAAAATAGTATTTCGTCTGAGCTTAATATCAATTACTAAAGATAACTTCAAACTTTTGCACGTGTGGGTTCATGAAGCTAAACAATAAGTGCTTTTATTATCGTTAACATTTTCGTTAATAGCTAATTATTTTTTATGAGGCACATTGTATGTTGTCTACCATGTATGAATTCCAAATGAATAAATTTGCTTGTTTCCCACTATGGAGCGATATTAAAGATATTAAATTAAATCTACAAATTCATGAATCTGTAAAATTGTAATAAAGAACCGTAAATCCTGCGCCACCAATAAATAATATAACTGCGGGACAACTGATGGAATAGCTTTTAATATAATGTCCCTTAGTAAAACCCCACAAACGATGCGATTTCAAGCACATTTTTCATCTTGTCGGATCGGCCAAACTAAAATTGTGTGAATTTTGTTGCTCTAAAGAATTTGTGTAACACATACTTACGAAGGCCACATATCAGTTCATTTTTAACTATTACTTATCCCGTATATGTGATGAGATTTTAAACGTGGTTTTCATGAACTTAATATAGCAGAAACTTTTCAAAGGCTGCTTTAAAAATACACATGTAAATTGAACGATGTATACAGCTCATATATTTGCCAAACTTTTTAGTTTATACTTGAATAGTCTTAGCTACTCATTCCCAGTTTTCAAATTACAATCCCAATTTAATTGTAAAATTAAAAGGTAAAAATCTTAAATCTTGATTCCAAATTGTAGACACCTTATTAATAATAAATCTTTATTAGTCACGCCATTTCCAGATGACCCCAAATGGACCATAAATTTATTAAACTTTATGAATATTTAATTACAGTAAAATTGTATTTGTTTATTTAATCCACTTTAAAAAATACTTTATCTCTGATAATATTCGGTGCATCCGGTTTGCAA
This sequence comes from Entomobrya nicoleti, assembly GCA_034695465.1. NCBI lineage: Eukaryota > Metazoa > Arthropoda > Collembola > Entomobryomorpha > Entomobryidae > Entomobrya > Entomobrya nicoleti. Next base: position 11,437 of record JAQFZG010004218.1, read on the forward strand.
TAAGTACTGATAAACTGGGTTAATGGATTCAAGTCAGGATTGCTTTCGGATGACGCATCGCGACCCCTTGCGAGACCCTAAAATGCATGAAATAAAGCTTTTAAAGTTCATTCTAGTTTCAACTTATATATTTTAATAGCTCGAGTTGCTTACATTTTGTGCAGTATCACAGGGCATTGGGGCTTTCTGTTCGACATTAGGGTTAAGAGCATAATATTCCAACCTTGCAGTGCTAAATCCTAAACATGCATCCAAAACCGTTGGCTCAGCATCACCCAGAAAAGTTCTTAAATCACCAAGGGCTCTCTCATATCTTTGAGAACTTCCATATAGATAGTCAGCATTTACTAAAATCGAATATGATTCAACTAAACTTTAACGAAAACCTTAGGATATTTTATTAAACATTACGTTATACGGTTTGAAATCTCGTACCATTAGTTTCCTTATACCAGGCTTCGAAATATTGTTCATCAGCCATAATTTTTTCCCAAAAATAATCATAATGCGATTTATCACCAGGTTTGCGGGTAAATTGAAATGAAGATCCTTCGGCGATTTCTTGAATAATTTCCTAAATAATTGAACAAGTGGATGTTATAATAATATAATAGCATTCTGATAAATAGTTTAGACTCACTTGTATAAAATTGTAAAAAGCATCTTTAATTTTGAAAGCTTCTCTGTTAAAATATTTTAAATTA
>JAQFZG010004219.1:0-12138 GCA_034695465.1 Entomobrya nicoleti
AATGACCCCACACATGATTCGAAATGACCCCACACATGATTCGAAATGACCCCACACATGATTCCAAATGACCCCACGCATGATTCATAATCGCTCAACATATGATTCCAATTATCTCCAGACATCACCCGAAATAACTTCACACTTGAGCCCAGCAGATCCCACACATGATCCCTTATGACAATGGGATGGTGGTATTTGGGGGGAGGGAGACATATATATATTTTTTTGACGGACGGACAAACACGCTAAAGTCAATATTCGCTAAACTTCGCTTTTCAGCTTCGTAATAAATGGGATGGTGATATTTGGAGGGATGGGGTAAAATGCTAATAAATAGGATGGTTATGTTTGTGGGGAGGGGGTGAAATGCAAATAAATGGGATGGTGATATTTTGGGTGGTGTTGTTTGGAGACATTTATAAATGATAATGAATGGCTGCAAAATTTTGTGACATGACTGCAGGCATAGAAAGGAAAAACAAAGATCTCCTGAAATTTGAACAAAAATGAAATTTTGGGGTGAAATAACACGGTCGGGTTTCATGGTCGGGTAAAAAGTATGTATTTGTTGCCCGACTGCTTATATGGGGAGAAGTGAAACAGAAATCTCCTGAATTTTGAAGAAAAATGTAATTTTGGGGTGTTTTGAGACCGTATTTTGGAGGGATGTGCGTGGTTATTAAGTTTCACTTGTGGGGTCGTTTATGGTGATGTGAGGGGTCATTAAAGGGTCATTTGTGTGGTCGCGTATGGTGATATGCGGGCTCGTTAAAGGGTTATCTGTGAGGTCGTTCGGGGTCATACGTGGTGTCGTTTGAGGTCATGTTTAGGGTCATAAGGGATCATGTGGGGGATCTGCTGGGCTCAAGTGTGAAGTTATTTCGGGTCATGTCTGGAGATAATTGGAATCATATGTGGAGCGATTAAGAATCATGCGTGGAGTCATTTGAAATCATGTGTGGGGTCATTTGGAATCATGTGTGGGGTCATTTCGAATCATGTGTGGGGTCATTTCGAATCATGTGTGGGGTCATTTGGGTCATGTATTGGGTTATTTGGTGTATGATAATAAATAGTATGGTAATATATGGGGGATGGGGGAGATGCTAATAAAAGGGATGGTGATATTTATAGAAAGAAAAGAAACCAAAATCTTCTGAAATATGAAGAAAAATGAAATATTGGGGTGTAATGAGACGGTCGGGTCTCATTGTCGGGTAAAAAGTATGTACTTGTTACCCAACTGCTTTATTGGGGAGAAGTGAAACAGAAATCACCTGAAATTTGAAGAAAAATGAAATATTGGGGAGTAATGAGACGGTCGGGTCTCATTGTCGGGTAAAAAGTATGTACTTGTTACCCGACAGCAATAATGGGGAGAAGTGAAACAGAAATCGCCTGAAATTTGAAGAAAAACGAAATATTGGGGAGTAATGAGACGGTCGGGTCTCATTGTCGGGTAACTAGTTACCCGACCGCGGTCGGGTTTCTAGCAGTCGGGTAACTAGTTACCCGACCGTGGTCGGGTTAGTAGTATTCGACGGTCGGGTTTCTAGTAGTCGGGTGTCGGGTAAGTAGTACTTGCCGAAATTTTATTTGGTTTAAAAGCTAAAGCTACACCGTTTAGTAAGTTCGCAGATAAGTGTGGGTTTTAAGGCGCTCCTGCGTCCATTCACGAGAGAATCGTTGGTGAAAATGCAGATATGCAGTTGATTTGGATCCCATAGATAATCGGCAGTTCGGAGATGGAAGATGTGTAGTGCTACTTATTGGAAGGGAACTGTTCAATGGATATAGAGTTATGTTACTGTTTGATTTTATCACCTTATGCATGTGCATGTAAATTGTGGAGTGATAGGCAAGCAGTAATACGATTTTTAACGTATTCATATAAATGATAGGCAATGACAAAACGTACTATGTAGTACGTACTTTGAAGCGATGTGGTTGCCAACAGTGCGGAGAAAATATATTGATAGACAGGCTTGTGTATAACGAGTGTGTCTCTTTGTGTGGAATTGAGTTGCGACTGGTTAATTAAAAGAGGAAATTAGATTATGAGACATGTTTTATAGTCGTCGAGAGAAGTGAATGCGAATGGAGGCAGTTGCTATGCTTTCTCCTTTTTAGTTCATACTTTCCTACTTGTTGGGATTCTGTAATACGTAGGCAACCGTATTTTAGCTGGCTGGTCAAGACAATCACAAATAAGTTAAACTTTTTGTCGTCTTGGAATTGCATCTGCAATATATATACTTACATACATACATATATATAAGTGTATGTACACATATTATGTATTCGATATAAAATCCAAAATGTTTTCCATAAAAATCTTCACCTTTGTACAGCCCCATTTGTTTTTAGGCCTATTTGTGAATTTATTCTGTCATTGTCTCCATCTAACAAAGCCATTGTCTAGGAATTTGGCTCAATTTCTTCGAAAACTAGAAAATAAATAGAAAAATAAAATATTAAAATACTGCAACCACTTTGTGAAAGGTATAAAAATAACCAGCTCACACATGTGAAGCTTAATAATCAATTTAAAAGTTTTGAGACGATTTTGAATTCGTATATGAAGATTGATGTAAAACAAGAAACACATTTAGAATTTTATTTCCCAATAACCAAAAAGAATGTTTAACCAGTCATATATATATTTAAATACTACTGACCCTGAGGTAAAAAAAGTCATACAACACCGGATTCTATTATGCCTTTGTCTTCAATAAAATGGAGCAATTTAAATTCGTTATCAAATATGATAATTCCTGATTTAAATATGTCTATCAGTACCAATGTTTCGGCTAAAATTATAAGTCAGTTTACTTGCTAAAAAACTAAACTCTATTTGAAATTTGAAATTCGTCTGTTTTCATGCCAGCTTGGAGTGGCAATATCATTTTAAACTGCTTACATTTCCAAAACTTAATTTTGTGTTCCTATTTCAAAAAATAGCTTTTTTTTGAAATCTGTCTTTTCAATTAACAGTGAAAAAATATCAATTTAACTTTCAAGAATACTTTAATTTGATTTACAAAATCTGAGAAGTCATACCATGTTGTAAGATACACTGCTATTTATTCGGACAGTGTTCTAATTTGAAGAAAAATCCAGAAAGTTTATCCACAAAATTGGTTATTGGTTGCATTGCGATTGCATTTTTAGTGTTCAATTTGGAATGCCTTTAGATGTTGAGCGGACCTATTAGACCAAGAGTTTTAAAGCGTGGTTTTCTGTGGAAAGAAAGTCAAACCGAATAAAAAGGCGCCTATACTCAATTCATCTGATTAACATACCGTTAGGAATACATGCCGGTGAATTTGTTACTCCTCTTTGGCTGGCTCAGTGGTATGTGTGATGTACTGAGATGGATAGACCCTCATCACAAAATTTTGTTGGCTTTCGTTTGCGTGAGCTGGTACGCCTGGTATTGTCAATTTGTGGTTCCAGTCAGTGGATTATAAGTGAGTTAGAGCCGGGCCTTCCATCATCGTCAGAAGAGGGCTGGGAAGCTGTACACTGGTCAACTACCGTTGCGTATCTACCAGACTGGCCCATCATTGAAGTACTGGTGCTCTCCAAATTGATCGTAGTCTAGCGACACATCATCCATCTGCACATACTCTGAGTGTTGATAGTCCCTAAGCTGCTCCTGTTCCTTCGGTTGCTGTCGTTCCCCCGGTTGCTATCCATCCACAAGCTGCACCAGACCACCCGGCTGCTGGTCGTCAAAAGAGCCCAGCAAAGATTCATGATGGATCCATTTTATGCGCTCTATTGCACTCGCATCACATTTTTATGATGGATTAAAGTTAAAGAAAAAATACTGAAATCATCTTTGTTTTAAAAACATTTTTATGTAACGAAAAGCCTTATCTGTTTACAGTTAAGTCTGTTTGGACTAAATAATATATATGTCACTTGTTCCAAGTACTTATACGTATTAATCAACAAAAAAGGTTTCCTGCATATTTTATTACAGTTATGTATTTATGAAAGGAGCTAACAAGTGTATTACATTTGGGACTATTAAACTTGGACAAATATGCAAGAAAAATAACTGTTGAGTCATCTCTTCGTACTTATCCCTACAAGAGACGAAATATTTCAGGCTACATAGGTAGGTGTTTTTTACCTAATTATTCGTTCTTTTGAGTAAATTGAACTAATGTAATGTAAAACTTGATTTGGTAACGTAAATCAATTACAAGGACTTTAATATGACGATATTGGAAGTAAACATTCATTCATGTTTTCACTGACTGGTTTTACTTTTAAGAGGAAAACAAGCAAAAGGTATATTGGATTGTATTGTATATTTTAAGCTTACTTAAATAGTTTATTTTGAAAGAACAAACGACAAAAATAAATGGGGTATTTTTTTGAGAGTTCGTGTTTATCTTCCGAGAGCATATACGCAGAAGTGAATATATTAATTGTGGGTGTGTTGAATTTAATACTACAATATACTAAAACTTTTAGTCAAGTGCACTTATGCTATGCTATTAAGACAAAATAAATCTGTCAGTCAGGTTGCATGTGTTTGTATAAAACTACACACATGCAAGTCAAGACACTTGTTTACATGTAGCGTAAGAGCAAAAAATAGTAATTTCGATAGGATGTGTTAATGACTTTTAGTGTACTTGAACTTTTGATTCCTGTTCAAGCTCTAAAACCAAATGACAATGCATATATTACACTTGAAACTGAGTGTGTGGATTTTTTTATAAAGACAAGCTGGTTCTGAAAACGTTTTCGTGAAACATATTCATCATAACCACCTTTAACATAACCCTACTTTTTTGTGTATTGAACTACTTAATGCAAAGACCAAATGATCATGTCAAGCTAACATAACTTGACCAAGCAATATGTATGCAAACTGTGAAGCTGATTGGATGAAGATTATCCAGTAGCCAATTTGTGTTATGTATGCCTTTTACTTGAAAAGAATGTTTTAAGCTCACAAAGAACAAATTCAGCTTAGTATTTTTATGTTATATGAACAGTTTTCTATAAGGAGTAACGAAGTGTGTGTGTTTTATTTATTGTGTGCCTAATCAGTTTTAATCACGATGTGATAATTTTTTGCTTTGAAATGTTGTTTTTTATCAAAAAGACGAAAAAATAAACAGAAATTCAAACATATTGTGAAGTATTGTAAAATAACATTTCGCCAAAAAAAATGATGTGATGTGTGTTGTGTATAGCCAATATAATATCATGTGAGAGTGTGATATAATACCGACATCCACCCGGCGCAAGGTTTTCAGGTACTGAGTTCTCCGAAGGGACGCTTCCCCTACTCACAAAGAAAAGTACATTTCCCCTTTTCCATGCTGTCTACTTTGGGTGGATGCAGTGGGGGGAACACAAATGACATCACCTCCAGTCAAGACACGTCCTTCCACCACCACCGCTCAAACACAGCTGACTTGTGGAAGGTCTACCTGTCCATGCTTCCCAAGTTCCAAACCCCTTGCGGCTTTCAACTATCCAACTCACCCTTACCTTTTCTCAAGTCTTACAAATTGCTTCCTTCCCAAATTACATTCTTGCCTACCAACTCATTCAACTGTCCAAATTGGTTAAATGGCATGTCAATCGACAGCCCTTGACCCGAGCTATCTAATGATGGTCTCAAAGTGTTATTGTTTGATATGGTAAAATTGGGATTTTTAGCGTGTTATCTCCGTGTCAAAACTCTAGTATGAAAATATTCTAATCACAAAGTTTATCACGTTTACTGCTAGTACGGTGCTTGCCAGAAAAAGAAGTGAGTTCATACCGTGTATTAATAGCTCAGTCACCAGAGAAAGTTTCGTTTATTTACAAAACGCAGGTTAATTGCCTCATAACAACGATTAGATATAATGAGTGCCCTATCACTATATGATATGATGTGTACCAATGTACTTATAGCATGTAAGTTTTTCTTGTGAATGTATCTTGTGGCTGAACAAAGGTTATTTCACTTCACCATATCATATTCCTTTTAAAGCTTAAATATCTCTCCTGTTATATAATTATCCATGAAACTAGCACTAATTTTGATATCCAAATTGTAGGGTAAGAATGTAAGATAAGTGAATTATACAATAACTATGGCTAGTTTATTAAACTAAATTTTAGACTGGACTTCTGCGTACTTTTTTTAGCATTACCCAGTAAATTTGTTCTTTCTTAAATCGGAAATCAGGCTACTATATTTACATCTGCGATCTGCTTTGTCCTCTCAGGTTTTGTAGGTCGGTTTTCCTGCGAGATTGAATATGCTGGGGTTATCAGTACCCGTTGTAGTAAGCTTAATTCTTGAAGCATTAAATTTTGGAAGTTAAGAGGAGAAAAGAGCCAGTAAATTTGACTTAATGAATTTATAAAGCGTAATTCACATTATAATAAGTAGAGCAGCCAAAATACCTAATTTGACGTATGCCAAAATCAAGAAGTGGTATTTTGTCCATGTTATTTTCTCCTCTGGAGTTATTTGTGAGGCCTGCGTGACGGATGCACGTGAAAAATAGCTGACAGAACAAATTCAGCAATTTTGCTGGGATCCAAAAAATAAGAGCATTCAAAATTTTCTTCCCTTTCCACACGATGAGATTTATGAGAATTATAATGGCAAAAAACGATGTCAAATGTCGCATGCGAAATAAATGGTGAGTTTTTCATGTGACTGTTGGGTTAGAAATGAAGAAGTGGATTCGTGCTCACGTCCAAATTAGGCAACTTATCAACCTAGTTTCCATCAAGTATGGCTGTCTTATTATTGAACAGCGTATGATGGCTAATTAATTGGTTTTCAAGGGTTGATGACCAGGAAGCTGGCATTATGTGTATCGCACTTACTTCGTCACGTTCATCCTTTTTACAAGGATAATCTGCGAATATCTTTTGTTCTCCAACTTGGGTATGACATGTGCATAATAATGAAATGACGACGGCTCCAACTTGATCTTTTCTTGAAATAACCTTATCTGTTTTGGTTTAACATGTAATAGTAATTGTATTATTGGGGAAAAGTACCGCTCATACTTTCTGCGAAAGTTGCATAACAATAACACAAACAACTCTTAGGTTTCTTAATGCTATAGTCATTTTGTATAGAACGATACAGATTTATTTTGAACTTCGTAAAGTGACTTCAAATTACATATTATTCTACACAAAGCAGCAAGACAGCGGTGACAATTAACCTCATTAAATAGCTCACCCAACGGCAAAAATTCACTAAAAGCTGCATAACATTGCATGCATATTTACTAACAAAAACTATGTATCTATAATCCGAATAGGTTCCACAAGTCCCCAAATATTCTTCGCTATCCAAAGAGTTAATTTCATCTTAAACTGTTTTAATATTTTTACACGTAGCGCTTTTTTGGGCAAAAGAATGAAAACTGTTTATGAATTTTAAAAGCGAATAATATAAGTCGGCTTTAAATTCAAAAGTTCGTATCTGAATTAATAAAAATTGTATCAAATATAATCTACCTTCACTGATTTACTGTGGCCATATTGCGTCCAAGTTAAAGAAGCTAGAGCCAAATCCTTTAACGTACTTTTAAGTTAGTCTATTGGTTATCTTATAACATGAAACTCTAATCTATTCATTAACATGGTGCTGAGATATTCTAATATGAATTTGTATTCGAACTTTTGAAATGCCCTATGTAAATTGATATAAAGTGTGCACATGCTAAATAAAAGCGCAAAGGTGCGTTTGTCTAAATTTAAAACTGTAATTTAAATTAATGTACATAGTACATATTGATAGTCTAGAAACCCGATTAAAAAATAATATGAAAATTAAAAGCCAAAAACATTTGAAAGTTTTGAAGATGATACAGACTTATTATATGACCTGCAATGATGACAACTTAGACGTCAGATTTTTTTGGAAACTGGTATTGCGTCCTTTTATGCCTAAATTTGTGAAAAAAACAATAACGAACTTAATGATTTAGACTTAACAATGGAAAACATTTTTTACCGGAATACGACTATGGAGTGAACCACTTACACTTGATTGTTTTGTGCCAATACTTGTAGATTGAATGTATCCATATTAGCATTTGGCAACGGCGCCACTGCACGGTGAAGACATTTTAATATGGCCTAAAAATAAATAAAAACACTTATTTATTAGAGTTAGAACTAACTTGGATAATTTCCTTGATCCATAATTTAGAATCTTTCACTAAATTTCACGGATTTTTAGTTTCAAATTACCCACATAATCCAAATCAGAATGCTGCCCACAATAATAATGTACACGCTAAGATCGAACATTTGTCCATGTTGGATACTTGGTGGATCGACTGTAATTGGCTCCACTGTACTGAATGATGTCGGCATCGCTTGATGCAATGGTATCAAAGTAATGTATGGTAACATTGTGCCGCCTTTTTTGAAATCGCTTGTTCTGTAAAGTTTTAAGAACAAAAGAGTTTCTTTAAAATAAATTTGATGCTTTCGTATACGATGGCGAAAAATTACGGATTATGTAAAAAAATGCAAGTAAAGTGCTTACCAAAACTTGTCAAGCAATAAACAGTATCAAAACTATAACTTGTGATGATAACTAGTTAATTGTAACTAATTTATAATTGTTGTGCAATTTTAGAACATACTTTTTAAAAATAATTTACTGAATTAGACAATTAATAAAGTAAAAGTTCAAAAGTATTGTGTTGTCTTTAGCTGGGTGTGTATCTCGATGGGTGTGTTACTGATAACTATATTTCACTGTACTCACTACTTGAGAGTAAATGAAAGTGTGCAGGTGAAAATCTGAAAGTGAAATGAGGTATCAAATGATTAGAGATGTGCTCCATGCAGAGAAACAAACAACAAAGATACATAAACTTTGTATATATTTGAACAGAAGATTAGTATTTAAGTTCTTGGTGTAGAAGCACTTCGAAACATATATACTTGAACTAAAACGTATGTAAAATACGTATGTATGCACGTACAAACAATGCTTGTATAACCGAAAACTGAGCTCTCCTTTGTTCTAATTCCGATACGTTAATTAATTTAAGATCTCGCCACTTGCTCATATTTCATGTCTCGAGTGCTTGTTTCGAGAACGTTTCCGTGTTTTAGCTTTGGAGAGACAGGAGTGTCCACTACTCCATATTTTTCCTACATGATTTTAAACACAAGAGAATATTTTACTTCCTGCACTTTATTGAATCACTAATCATTAACAACATCACATGACAACAACCAATTAAATTTTCCTGAATTGAATCTCACGATATATTCTCATTCTTCTTGTGAGTCTGCCTAAATAACTACCCCGTTCCCTTTCCTTCCTTTCCCCATCTTAAACGTTATCCTTACAAATTTATAAACATACACTAACACACGTTCGGCAAAATCGTATACAAAATACACCGTATTATGAAAAATAAAGCATTTCACCAATGCGCTATAAGAATACAGAAATTTCAAATTACGGAGGGACAACTGGCTACTTGACAGTGTGTACAAGTCGGGCACGCGAATTTCAATGTTATGCTGATACTCAATTTTGTGAATTTAGTATTACTAATAACAAATTTTAAAATAGGAGTACGTATACATATTATACATTTGGAGCGTACAAGTTTAGATTTTTTTGCGTTTAGGCCGGGTTAGAAAAAGAATGAACTGATAGTTTTTTCCACTCGTCAACCATTGGTGTACATACACATTCATAAACAACTAAATGTGTTCTCGATGTGAAGCAGAATGGTAGCATCATGTCAGGTTGGTTGAATCTCAAAAGTTGAATGAAAGCACAAATTTTTATAATGCTTATAAATTTTCCGTGTCATTTTCACGCCACAATACTTTGGCTTTAATTATTAGACAGACAGTTCGGAGACTGACATCACTGTTTGAGTTTTGTTCGGGAATTTAAAGTTAATAGTCAGTTAGGAAATTATCTTTTAGGTAAATAAGTTGCACGAAAGGAGGGATCGCGGATGGCAGTTTGTAGGTGCCTGCGGTAGAACGTGGTGAGATGACAGGACGGTGAGGATAGAGTTGTTCTTTGGGGCTGTGGTCTTGATGGGAGAAGGGGTTCGGGATACAGAGGGATGGAAGGCTACTTCGTAGTGTGCACAAGTGGGGCAGGCAAATTTCAATGCACAATACTCGGCGGATAGTCTAATTTGCAAACTCATGGATAAGACTGATGACGATGAGATCTTGGGAATCTATGTTCAAGTTCGGGATGGATGGTACAGTTCCATTGGCAAGTTCATGTCCAAGCCCGAGGAACAGTGTGAATCAACAAACACAGATCTTGTATTACCAACGACATTTCAAGGTTTTGCCATGCTCTGAGGTTGGATTTGAAGGGGAATTCATGGTGTTATTATTTAAAAGTATTATTTAGAAATTAGTAAAAATCCAATGGCTCAATCAATTTGCAAACTTATACAAAAGTGGAAATTGTAATATAGTTTGAGAAAGGAGTCACGTGACTAATTGACTACACATGCCAATTACTGTACATGGACAACTTGGGATGTAACACAGCTTTGCATAGCTGGGCTCGGAGATCCCGGATGGTTTACAGGTGCTTATCCTGACTGTCAGGTGGATATCGTGGAAGTAACCCTATCCTCCCATGCCATGTGCCCACGTCGAGCACGTTGTCAGACGTGGTCATGATTGTGGAGGAGATAGATGAAGTAAATGCCGGGGAAACAGACGTCGAGCTAGTGTCTATGCTTGTCACAATGCCTTCAATTCCGTTATTGTGCTAATTGGCACAAACATTTGAGTGCATTTGAAGGCGAAGGGCATGCTTAAGATTAAACATTGCATTCTTTCTACCGCTTCTAAATCTCGATGTTTTCAAGTTTTTGGCTTATAAACCTGCTTTCGCTTACTCGAGAGAAAATATTTTTTACCGTCGTGTTAAATTTAGTTTGGCGTTTGACCTTCCGATCCAATTTAGTTTCCAAAGTTAAATAAAAGTGCATGCAAATTTTAAAATTCTTTCCTTCCGTTTTGATTTTTAGAGACGCGGAGACTGAGAGACTTCTCAACTCTATAAACTTCTGAGATATGAAAATTGTGGAGTGATGGACAGGCAGTGTAACGGTTTTTAACGTATTCATATAGTTCAATGACAAGACGTACCACAAAGCAATGCGGAGAAAGTATTTCCATAGAATGGCTTCTTACAATGTATGTCTTTTTGTCTTGACTTGAGTTGTGAGTTATGACTGGTTAACTAAAACAGGAAATTAAGTTATCCAGCATGTTCTCTTGTCCTGGGGAGTTTGTGGGGAGAAGCGAATGCAAAGGGAGACATTCTTTTGTTCGTTCGACCGTTATGCTTTCTCCTTTTCAGTTTATACTTTCCCACTTTACAATGTGAACTTGCTGTAATTTTGTAATAGGTAGGTAATCGATTTATATGCCACATTTGCAATTCCCTTACTTCCAACTTACGAATAAAAAACTCGTTTAAGAAAAATTAAGAGAGTAGAGATCAATGATCGGCATGTGTGCCTTGGCTGGTCAAAATAATCACAGACAAGTTAAATCTTTGTCGTGTTGAAACCGCACATGCAATATATATACATACAAAGAAGTTGATGTACACTAATTCTCAATATAAAATGTTTTTGAATATTCGTCTTCCATTTGTACAGCCCCATCCTTTTATTTCACAAGAAATATATTTCTAGCCTATTTGTTAATTTATACTGTCATTGTCCGTTTAACAAAGAAATTGTCTAGGAATTGGGCTCCATTTCTTCGAAATCAAGGAAATAAATAGAAAAGGAAAATATTTAAATACTGCAACCGTTTTGTGAAAGGTATAAATAACCAGCTCACACATACGAACCTTTATAATCAATTTAAAAGTTTTGAGAAGATTTTGAATTCGTATATGAAGATTGATGTAAAACAAGAAGAAAATTTAGAATTTTATTCACTAATAACGAAAACAAATGTTTAGCTAGTCATATATATTTAAATACTACTGACCCTAAAGTAAAAAAGATTGTAGAATACCGGATTCTATTATGTCTTCGTCTTCAATAAAATGGAGCAATTTAAATTTGTTATCAAATACGAGTATTCCTGATTTATTTAATATGTCTACCA
>JAQFZG010004220.1:0-12138 GCA_034695465.1 Entomobrya nicoleti
TTCATAATCTTACAAATAATCAGAAGCGAAGTTGGTACTTTTATTTTTATTAAATGTTGTTATTGTTTTTACTTTTCTATAGCAATACATACATTCAATACTATATGTGTAGCGTTGCATCGTTGCTGATTGATTTAATTGCGTTACCATCAGTCACATCAGTGCTATTAAATATGCAGATGCATATTACGTTCTGGTTGATTGATGTGTATGTACTTTTCATTTTCGGTTGTAATTTTTTGGTTGTCACAAGTACAACTAGTTGTTAGGTTCCTTATTGTACCACATGCCGATGCCGACCTGGAATCAAGTGTACTTACATCATCACATCATTGACCAAAACGTTTTTTTTTGGAAATTAAGATACTATCCAAATATGAAAGTTAAGAAACTGCAGACCATTCTCCAGAACAAGGGATAGGTCTTATCATAATCCGAATGAACATAATTTCCCTGTTAACGGATTAAATTGTAACACTTATTTAGTTTGATTGTAAAATTATAATTTGCTTCCAACTTAGGATTCTTAGGAACGCACTATGCTTTTGGAGTGTACAAATGGCCTCCCCTCTGAAAACCTTCAAGTTTTGCGCTGTTTGTTATGCAATTTTTACAGAAGGCATACGATTTTTGTGGGTATTCTTTCGTGCAAACAGAGTCAGCAGAAGCAATTGCAGGGTAGTTTAGTTGATGGTCATGAATGGGGTTCTTGGTCGTGTTGCATTTGCAACTTTACCAACACCACCACCACTTGGTCATAATTATTTTAACTCTGTATACATTATAATAATAATAGAGAGAGAGATAGCAAAAGGTGTATATGTTTGTGTGTAAAACAAAAATAAGCAAACAAAGCAATAATGCACGCACTTTGTGTGTATCAATGTTTTAGTCTTATCATCATCTTGCGAGGAGCACGCTTGCATGCTTGCATTCTGGGACGACTGGCTGCAGAATAGTAAAACGCAAGATAAGCTTGAGGCCAGTCATCATTCACTGAAGAAACCTTGCTACCATTATGCATGCCATGTGATATCGCAATGGAATAAAAAAAAATCTGTTACAGAGCCCTGCTAATGTGGTGCTCTTGTGTTCTGTGCAATATTTTTTTTGTATCTGAATCTGAGTATTAAAATGTTTGCTTATTTCGTATAATGCAATGTAATCATAATGTGTATGCAATCCATTTTTTCAGTAGTCATCGCCGTAACCTCAACAAAAGCGTAAAATTATTTTAAAGAACAAATCTGTAGTGAATTTTAACACTCCACATAGTTTATGGACTGACAAATATGAGGAGACGTGGTGTATTTATTGTTTGTAAATTAAACAAGTTAATAGTCTCAATAAAACTTGTAGGAGTTTTGGTAAATCACTCAACTGTCATAAAAGCTTAAAGTATGTAGATGTTATTCTAGATGTGTAAGCTTTAGCGTTTTTTTGTTAGGGTTGTGAATAATTTATGATTATGACATGCTTATTAAAATACTTAGCATTTTGTAAGCACTTCATTGTTAAATTTCACGCTAGGATTATTACAGTAGGTCCAGAATTATTTGCCCTTTAAAGTAGAAGCAAGGCAGGAGTTTTATGAACCTGAATTGTCGAAAACTATTTTGGTTCGTTTAATGAGTCATTTCTTTTAAAAAATGTGATGACTTTAGGAATGATGTATTTCGCAATGATCATCCTTTTACACATCATTATCATTTTCAGAAATGTGTTACTCATCCTACCACCTCAGTTATAAATTTTTTGTCGTAATAACGAGTGAATGAATCCATTTAGCTATGCCTACTGTTTTTGCGGGTTTACGTGCAAGAGCTTTCAATGTGGCGGTTTCTGCGGAATCTTGTGTGGAAATAAATTTCTAGCACCTGAATTTTTTATAAGATTTTTTCTTGTACTTACTCTGAGCTGTACCGTGAATCATTAGTCATCATCATGATAGCTTGAAAAACTTCGTGTGTTACACAATTTAAAAGCGGATATTAATATAAGTAGTCTACCTTTGGCGATCTTCACAGTTACCTTGTGATTAGTAAAACTTTCTGAGCCAAATGGTAAGAGAATTTAAGACACGATATGACCTTTAGTTCTTTCCCATTTGATCAGGAAATATTTATTTGCAGAAAGTTCATGTTTTACAAGTTGTATTCCTTAAAGCTGAATATAAGGGTGGTTTATGATGATGTGCTGCTGCATGAGAAAAAATCTCAATTTTTTTTGGTTGTTTCCAAGTTTAAAAAAATACCAGGAGAAGGATGCATTTTGGGTTTCGCAAAGGTCAAGGATTCGATTTGTACAAAAAATTTCCCAATAGTTGCTCATTTGCCAGTACAATCATTTACAAACTTCTCGCAAGCAGTATTACAAAGAGTATTATTATTCATTGTGATATATATATTGGTGTATATAAGCAATAATAGCAAAATCTGGCTAATCAATGCACACACACATACAATTATTCTGTTGTTGTGGTATGCACATGCAAATACAGACATATTATTACGATATATACTAGTCCTACTGAAAGGTGCGATGTTTGTTGGATAACCACTACAAGTCATTACATCGAAGACGATTGTGGTAAAGAAAAATAGCCTATTTGCAATCAACTACCTAATATTGTGCACTTGATCTTCGATCTCGATGGTACGCGGTACGCGCATACACTTTGATGTAAATCTTTGGTGAACCTTCTAAAATTACGACATTTTGTAGTCCTCATAATAACATCCATTATCACCACCACATGCGCTTGGTAACATTCATACACTTACCAATTACACCAAAATTATCATTTTATTCGACAATATATGTAAAACTCTAGTCTTCCCATTTTATGTAAACAGAAACAGACACAAAATATTTATTGTAACAGTGCAGAGTTTCGTCAACAATGTTTATCATAGTCTGCAATGCAGAGAGTTTGAGAGAACAAAATTTGTGTACTTTGAGTCTAGTTAATTTTTTTTTAAATAACTTATAGAAAGTGAATTTAGTAGACAAATTTAATTGACATTGATCTTCAAAAAACACGTCTTGCAGCAAATTTAATACTTATTTAACGTTCATAGAAAAAATGCTAAACAAGTTTTGAAATCGTGTTAACTATTTCTGATTTGAAGCATGGACCTTACAAGTAATGAATTTTCCGGCAGTATCATATCTTCTTACAAGCTTAGTTCAAGCTGTAAGCTAAACTACGTATTCCATCTGCTCAAAGCTGAAGGCTTCAATATCCGAAATCCTCAATTTTACACGCCGTATATAACACTGAAACAATATATTTAAAGCGGCATTGTTGTAGGCAATTTTCAACGTTGACTATTACTGTGTTAAATTGTAATCATATTTACTGCGAAATGCAAGAGACAGCAGTCAAGTTATGATAGGGATGTCCATAATGCATGCATAATTATTAGGTATAGAGGATTATAAAATAATAAGAAACCAGCTATTTTTCTTTCTTTCTTTTTTTGCAACGAAAATAGCAAAAATGCATAAGGTCACTTGTTGTTATGCCAACCCATTGTTACAATGAAGTGTGAAACTGTACTTGACAGAGTACACAAAAAATATGAAATGAGTATGGCATCTTCTGAGTCTTATAATTTATAATGTATGTATCTAGAGAAAAGTGTAACTGGTTATAAGGAACTCTATTGCAGTTGGCTTTTTAGCAATTGCATGAGTGTCTTTGTAACCATTTTTCTAACATGGACTGCTGTACTGTATTGGTCTAGATGTGTTTTGTTTGTAGAGGAGGCACGTCATCTCATCCCATCGCCATCGCATACTGACCAAATGAGCTTTAATTAAGTCTCATGAACTACCAAAGACATTTAATTTAAAAATCCATTTATTATAAAACTCCTGAATGCATCAAACAAAATGTGTAAGACATACTATTTATTAAACAGTGGGAAAATGGCTCATGGATAAAACATGCAAATATGTAATAATAATAATGGTGGGTTTGGGTTTCATACAATACAGCTTGCTGTTGTTTTTGGATGGACTCTTTATGTCAACAATCGAATACACTAACTACGATGCATTATGATGACCATATAAAATGGATGTAAGCTTTGTTAGTCAACTCGTGTGACTGCCGTATACTATACGATACGTACGCACTTGTTTCAGTGTATCTATGTCAACCAACTATGTTCTCTGTTATTATGATGCATCCATTTTGTATTAGGATTTGGTAGGAATACTTTCATATTAGTAAACCACCATGTCACCGCCGTCACCAAGTTTATGAGATTCAATTGAACTCATTCCATTCACAAAATTAACTGATCATTGTAATACATGTAAAGTAAAGCGTTGCAAAAGTAATACGAGATGACGGTTAGCCTGTACCATTTATAAAATAATCGCATCTTTTGCTTTGCTTAATAATGTTGGTTAACTTAAATTGATTATATTATAAAATTATCGACTAACAAAGTGACAAAGGACATGAGCCAGAGTTCCTTTGTTTGGACAAGGGAACCTCATTGTTATAAAATGAATCGCACCCCAGTTCCAATTTCACGCAGGACGTTAGCGCAAAAGTTAAATATACGACTGGTATTATTCTTAATTCCAATTTGACATTGCAATGACTTGCGTAAAAATCGGAACATGAATAGTAATCCTTTGTTGGTTTGTGTTAATGATTTAAATTCAAAGGCAGAGGAAAACAACAACAGTTTAAAATTTTATAGTAGCATTTGTTATTTAAAGTCACCTTTGAATCGCTGATTTTTTTGTTGGGAAGTAATTGATGTGTTTAAATAATGACAACTGTATTAAGGAGAAACCTCCAAAAGTCTTTGTCACTTATTGTTGTTCACAAACAAACCAAACTGTTATTTTTGCTGACATGCTCAAGGTATAAACACAAATTAAGTGAAAACGTGAGTAAACATTGGCTACTGATTCAGAAGGTGACTCAACATAATTTTTTAAACATTTGAGCAAATTCATCTCAACACCCATGGACCCATGTATCTATAATTTGATACACGAAGAATGAAGATAGAAATAGGATTTCTACCAATTTACAGTTCAACTTCGTTTATACATAGCATGCTTCGTTCGGCGTTGTAGGGAAATTCGGGAACACTCACACGACTTTCTAAATTTTCACAAATAATTTCCGAATTAAACATATTTAAATTCATAGTCGCTCGGCAGAAAAAATGTTTCTAAAATGTGTTGCTAATTTTGACTACTTGTTTGCATGCTAGCTTACTAGTTTTCTAATTATAGCCCATTATCCCTATTCAGTACACAAAAAAAATTGGCGTATCCTTTTCGAAGGCACAGCGCTGCGCAAGCAATAAGTGAATTTAATTTGACAACTTTTCATTGACCGAAAGCGTGAGCCATGTCGGAAAACTGAATACGATCTACGATATGATTTGGTCAAATTTTCCTAAAGGAAAACAAATTACTCACGATCTTATTGTATGTCATGTACATCCGTCATCATCCAAAAAGTAAAAAGACATTTGTGGACACAAGGTTTTTTTCTTATTTGAAAGTAGCTTTTATTTCTTAAATTGCAAGTCCCTTGGAACAAACACAGCAAGTAGGCTAGGAATTAAGAACCATTTTCAAAATATTATTATTTAAATCTGTTTGTCTTTGTCAGTCTGCGATCATCACGACATAGGAATTTAGGAGAGTCATGAGTGTAAGATCAATACCCTTTTTTGTGTGTACACAATCTATGCAAATTTAGTACTAATGACTAAAAGACAATGTGATACATACATCAGCAAAAACGACCCCTCCTCGGTAGCAAAATGTATGTTCGGTCATGTAATGTTATTTTAGTTAGTGCTAAAAAATGAATCCTGGTTCAATTTATAATATTTACTTATTGGTGCTACAAGTTATGCCTTAGGGTAGTGATATGAACGAAAAACAAACTGTTTAATGGGTGCATGTTTTGTCTTATGTTCACGATCATCAGATTAACAAGTGCTGCCATATTCATTCACATGGCAAAATTTATTTGCATTCTAAAATAGGATTTGAATTTCGCCACATGAATGACAATGTTATTTTTAGATAGATTTGCCCTCGGCAACGATTTCTTTTTTTTTCATGGATGTTCACTCATAAATCTTTCCCTTTCAATTTAGTCACTCAACCGTACACTACTACTTTACTGCAAAGCTCATTTGATATGATGAGTTTCTGCAAGTCTCAAACAAAGTCTATTCATTTCACTACTCCTCCGAGTTTTTTAAACTTGTTAACACATTTGCTCTAATCTTAGCTTTTCCTTAGAGCAAAACAAACTGCAATTCTTGCTAACACTACGTTGCACTGTACCGTTCAGAATCTTTTATATTCGTAGTTATATATTCATATATATTCATCGATAATCATTAAAAAATTTGCACTGTGTGAATGTACCAAACATTATACATTTAATGAAATTGATGACGACGATGCAGCGTAAATGAAAGTTTTCTTTGTTGAACGCTCACATCAAGCGTCTTGATAAACAAAGTCGGTGAATTGAACAAGAAACGATATGGAAGTGAAATGTAAAATGATCATTATTCAAAATACCTTACGAATAAAATGTAAGTGTCTTTAGAAAATATTGTAATATTATGTCTAAGTGTAAATGTAAGCAAATTTTTACTACATGTAAATGACATGAATCAACAGCACAAAAGTTTTCACTATCATGTTTATTTACAGTTTTGAAAAACAAAATCATTTATGTGATTTATAATCTTCAAGGAAATTACATTTTAAGTTATATCAGCACTTAAATTTTACTCCATAAACACCTAAATTTTGCTTACGTATTCAGAATTTTCTGATGACGTGACCTGGGCAAGCGTGCTATATTTTTGCTGATTTTGTCCTGAGTACGTGTACACGTTATAAATCTTATGATCAATTATAAGATATGTAATACTCAGCTATAAAAAAATGCCTGGGCTTGTGTAGTTGTGCAAGACGTTTCATCTGTAAAATAATTATTAACTGAAAATTAAAACTTCCCTTCATAAATACACGCACATAGATGCTTAAAAACATCCCACACGGACGGATGAAACTTATTATCCTGCCATTGATTTTGACCTAATCTACCAGAAGGCAGAATGATGCCAAATACGAACACTTCATATTTCATTTGACTTTGAGGAAAATCAACCAGAGGTTCTTTAACCAAATCAACCAGAAATTCATAAGATATTTTTTTTAACAAAAGTTACAAGGTCAATCCAGTATAGTTGTAGTTTTTTTTTCTTAATTCTCGTTGTATACTGGATGGACAATGAGGAGAAGCAAGTTCAGCGCTTTATGAGAGCGACACTGATTGCATTCTTGTTGATCTTTGCTGTGTAAATTTATTTTAGCATTCACATGCCAACTCCTTTCTTTTTACCTTACCCACTCAAGACAAATGGCAGGTAGGTAGGTAGTAGAAGAAAAACTGGTCTTGGAATCGAGATGAGCAGGCAGACAGGCCCACACCACGCATCACAAATATTTTATTGTTCCAATCCATCTGCAATTTAAATGAACATTATCATTGTGGTTCTAAGAAAAACGGTTTGCATCAGGTGTAATCGTAGTAGTTGTAACATCAATATGATATGCCGATGGTGTGTAAATCCGTTGTGCAGAGTACACTTTTTATTATCACCACGGTACCTCTGCAAGTCATAAGACATTTTACGTGTGTGCTAAGTTAAAATACTTAATAATCGGTTCTCTGATGACATAATGTATAAAGTACACCGTATTTGTGATGTGATATGTGCAGTCTCTATCATCACAAAACTGTACAAGCCGCAGAAGTTTACAACATCACCTCAACATTTTTTACCATCACCCCTTGTCTACCTGCCTCACCTTTTGCATGAAACTGGTGAACTTCTACCCATTTCGTACTGAAAAAGTTGGAAATACCAACGTAATGGCTGCCATGACGCTTGCAGAATTTATTCATTTTTTTGCTAGTTAAGTCTGAGAAGTAATGTAGCTTTCTACTATGTCTGAAATGTTATATATCTTCCATTAATGAAATTTTTACGTGTGTCCATTAATGTTGTGTAATGCCAACATGCATGTATTCTGTAAAAAACAAAGTTAAAGGAGATACGTGTAGTTAGAAGTCATAATACTGATTACTATTTCAAGTATAACATAAGTTATGTAAATATTTTTCTAAATTATGGTCTACGGCGATGTATAAGTCGTGTTTTTAATTTTTCGTCAAAGTTTTAGCGTAAGTCAATTCTTGGGGGAAATATCACTAAAGGCTAATAATCTCTTGTACAAATATGATGCGCTTGGGTCCCGAGAAATAAATACGAATTCTGACATCGTAAATCTCATTTTTACTTAGAACATGAAAATATAGATGAAGAGATATATAGTCATTCATATGTAAATTAAATTTATTGTTAGCACGTACATCATTTAAATAAAAAAAGGTGCAAGTTTACGCCAGAATGTCATTTTATTGTCATTTCATTTAAATATATTAATTCATTTGAGTACAGTTTTTAAAAAACTGTCACGATCGCCATTAAACTGTTCCGTAGGATACGACCTGCGATGATGACATAATTCACGAATGACAGCTAAAATTGGCACTTTTAATATTTAAATATAACAATTTGTAAGTAATAAGTTAACAAATTAGGGCAAAAACGAATGAATGAGATACGATACAGATATTTCAACTGGAAATATTACGCTTACACTCCAATAATGCATGGAAAATGAAAATGACAAACAGCTACCAGTCTTTGATGACGAGATGCTTTGTTTGAGGCCCAAGGCGTCAGTGAGAATAATTATGGAACGTGAAATAAACTGGCATATTGTGAAGTATCAAGGAAAGACGCAACATGTAAATCAAATATTCTTTCCAAAAAGACCACAACTTTGCGTTAGTGACAAGACAAATTGCAACAATCAACAAACATTATAAATATGCCCTGAAGCTATAGAAAGCGTTGTTATCCATCATTAAGTCTTCACTTGATTTGCCACGCATTCAAATATCGCATTTGCTCAGTTCATGATATGGCATACTCAAAATTGAAGTTTTTTAAAAAGATATTTTTTTTGTGTTGGATTTTTTTCTAATGAATAGATTTTTAGTTTTAATATCCATATCGCATGAACATTATGTATTTCTCCTCCTACTAATCTGGACAAGTGAAAAATGGTAGGCCATTGTGACCGTTCACGTACGAAAGATTTGGTCAACATTTCAAACATTATATTTCAATATCAGTTTACTTTAGCAAGCAACTGCCCTAAGGCCACTTTTTACTGTGTAATTTATGAAAAACCGATTAGGAATCATTTTGTAGTTATTTGAAAGTTGTTAATGTTCTTTCAAAATGACAAAAAAACTAATGTGATAGCGATGATGACCTTCACAACTGATGCTCAAGTCATATGTCGTGCATTAATGGCATTGTTTTTTTCTACGCCACTACCACACTCTCATCATCACCATAATCCATAAAATTATATCGCTCACAAAGTGGACAATGTTGTCGAATGGTACGCTTCATTGCATTTTTTAGTAGAGGAATTAATTGCATATTTGAGTAAAAACCTGTGTTGCTGGAAAGGAGAGATGTCTGTCTTATTCGTTGTTGTGCCGTGCCATATCCGTGTATGGAGTTTACACTTAATTAAAAATTCAGTTATTGCGAATTTTATCTTTGGTTCAGCCCATAAAAATTCTACAAGGATTTCCCACTTATATTGGCCATATAATAATAATAGTAGTATGCATCTGATGAGTGCTTAAAGTATTGTCGTGTTTCACGCGGAATTTTCACGATGTTGTGTAAATCAATGTCTCTATTTGCTAAACTGAAGTACCTAAGGTCAATTTTTATTATTAAGCCACCACACACACGTTGCATAATCATATATTATGTTCAGTTAGCAACAGCCAGCACGAAAGGCAGAATGGAATCGCATCCTCATAACTTATAATATGGTAATAAATCCCGCAACACGGAAATACAGGAAAGTAGCGTGAGGAAATAAATTAAGGTCAGTCATTCTGCATGCCTGCCATTATTAGGCGACAAGTGAAACTTATTGGTAGTATAGTAAAATTTGAGAGTTCATTATGTTTGATTACCTACTTACAATAATAATATGCAATAAAATTGTCATGTAAATGATTTTAAGCTAAAACATAACTACTAAATAGGCAAATTTCTCATGGACATCCAGAAAAAAAGCGAAGTATAATTACAAGCGTAAAATATAATTTCTTGTTTTAACGCAATTTAAGATTTTCCTTCCCTTTTATTATGATTTGTCCAATAATTATTGTGAAGATGATGTGCCATATATTTATCCTACCAACATGGAATTGAGCATTTATTTTTTATTTCGAATTTGACAACAGTGGAATCATTTGGTCGTCAAAATAACCAGATGCCTAAAATAAAAGTTATTTCCCTAAAAGGCTCGTATCTTTTTAAATCTTCACGGAAAAATCTTCCCAAAAAATCGCTTTTAATTTCATTCATCCAATAGTCGCCAGCATGCTACCATTTCCACATATCTTTTTATGATACGACAGAATGATTTAAACATGAAATTTACAATAAAACATTGTACCTTGCTTCATTTAGATATTTTCCTTTTAGCCATGCTTTTAAGATAGGAAATGAAGATGAGCAACTTTTTGAGGAAGGATTCCTCACAAAACATTATTACAACAATGTAATGCGATATCACACAGTAAATCTTTTCTTTAAATGTGAATACATATTTGAAATTAAAATAAGCACAATAAACGACGTTTCAAGCATATATGTACCTAATTTTAAGTCTCTATTCTACCAGCCCCCCTGACATAACCAGCGCATGAAGAAGAAAAAAACTCCAAAAGCCTTATTTAAAACTTTGATGCAATCCAGAACCCCTTACCGTGAATAATCGTTTTGATTCTTGATTCATGGCGTGCATGCCTGTTTAGGGGCAAAAAATTCCCATAAACCATTTTCGTAAAGGAAGGAATTTACTTTTTTGTCTATGATTTTGCATGCTTTGTAACATAAGTAACACAAGAAAATAGTTACAAAGTTACAGAGCTAAAGAAGAAGACTTTTTTTTAAACTAAAATAAAAACATCACAAAGACAATTTCATAGCAGCATGAGCAATAGGCTACTAAATGTTTATGCATTACTTTTTTATACACAAAAAGTAAAATAAGGTATCGAACAGAATATTAAGTGTCGCGCATGATGCTGCTATAGATAGACCAATAAAAACATTTATAATGCAGATAAATAATAGTAGGAAAGTGATATAATCAAACAAAAAAGAACACCAGCAGCAGTAT
Source organism: Entomobrya nicoleti (assembly GCA_034695465.1). NCBI lineage: Eukaryota > Metazoa > Arthropoda > Collembola > Entomobryomorpha > Entomobryidae > Entomobrya > Entomobrya nicoleti. Next base: position 11,371 of record JAQFZG010004220.1, read on the forward strand.
AGAAGCATATTGTACATCACTAAACATCACTCACTTCATTGTACTTTTTGTATCTTGAGATAATTATCTTGCAACATATATCAGAAAATTCGTCTTTTGTGTACTTATATTTACCATACCATCATCATCATCACTACTATTAGTGTTAGTTATAACAAAGAATGACAAAAATATACAAAAAAATAGTCCTAAAGCAAAACGAGCTAAAGTTAACCCAGCAGTAGTAGCAAAAATATAAAAATATGCCTGCGTAATAAAAGTCGTTACACAATCCTATCATAATCATCATTGCACATTACGTTATTGTTGCTTGCAACTTGCCGTAGTAGAAACGCACCAATGCAATGAAATTTGGTGGTGGTAGTAACGCTTATTGGTATGTATTCAGATTTTTTTTTGAAGGCCCCATGCAATTTATTAAGATATGTTAAATTGAAACATATAGGATCAAACATTGCTTATATAAATAAGCACCCTACTGACCCTTCATTTTCAACTTTGTAGTCGTTTTATAAAAAAAGTTAAAGGTAGTATTTTACTCATGCTGTGCGCAACGTATCTCAGAGAATTGGCGTATAACGTATTTCACTATGACTCTGCATGTGATGTGTGACATGTGCAATTTGTTTTGTGAATGTAAGCAAAGTAAAATGTAAGTAACATTTAATTTATCGTAATATTTTATTCTTGTGCAAAAATAGTATGCTGGTATGCACATAATATCTAATAGCATGCCTTGCATGATGGATGATAAAAAAGTAGCAGTAA
>JAQFZG010004221.1:0-12136 GCA_034695465.1 Entomobrya nicoleti
AAATAAGATGATCATTTAACGCATTTACATAGATTTGGGTAAAATTCCGTTTGGGCATTATTCAAATTGGGGATTCTGTCCATTATTGCTAAATATTTTGGAATTTTTGTCATTTGGGATTCTCGTTTTATAGATAGATTCCTAGGACCGTTGCTACCTTGGAATAATCTGTTGGTCTTGGAAATTCTTTCACATTCTGTAATAATACCAACTCTATGTATAGTAATCTTAAAAAAGAGCTTTTGCAGGTAAACAGGTTGAGAGGAACCATATACTAACATAACATGAAAAAACCCTTCAAAAACACTCTACTGCATTAAAACAGAATGGGGAGAAGTCTCGAATCTCGAATAGGTACCAGGTTAAATCCACCTGTCCGGGAAATATGGGCAAACCCGTGTGCGCGGGTAAAAAAAATGTTTTAAAGACAATTGTATATTTTGATGTAGTAACATTGACTTGATAAGTTACAAATGTCAACAACAATGAAAGTCTCTCGTTCGAATTCCGAAGTTTTTAATTTGAATATGTGGTGTTCTCGGCTTAAAAATTTCTGTTTAGGAGAAAATTTGACATTTAATTTTCCGAGAAATCATTTTAATACTTTAAAAGCTGAGCATCGTGGATTTTTACTACATCTTTCATTGTGTACAATAAAGTGAAAGATTGTGTAAAACCCTTTTTTATACCTGAAGTCGCTACCTGTATTATCAAGTTGCACATTGCTGGTATACTTGCCGTTAATTCACCTGTTTTAAGCTTGAGTGAGAGACAGGTGAAAAAGGTTGCTCATTTTTTCGTCCAGACACAGTGTGTCGTCGACTCTTCAAGGAAAAAGAAGTACTCTGCTTATTTCCATTTCCAGTAGAATTTTGTACTTTACAATATCGACCGGGAATCTTTTGAAGCCTCAAACTTAACTAACCCATCTATTCAGACTGATAATCAAACCAGCTTGAAAATAATGGAAAGCATTTGGGAAAGGTTGTTTAAAAAAATATATCGAACTTAATTTTAAACATGGTGCTTAATATGTGTGATTAATTTATTTTCAGAATTTTTTCTACGGGACTACTTGTCGAAAAGTATTACACTCCGATTCTTTGTCTAATTGGGATACTTGGAAACACACTTTCTCTACTTGTGTTTGTTATGGATACAAGATATCGTAGCCAGTCGTCTTCATATTATCTATCAGCATTGGCTGTGAGTGACACTGGATTTCTGGTCAGTTTGTTTGTCGTGTGGTTAGAGACCACTGTTGGAAACGTCATTACACATCCTTTTGTGTGTCCACTGATCATGTATATTGGCCAAGTCACATGTTTTGTTACGGTATATCTAACAGTGGCATATTCTGTTCAAAGATATGTTGTAGTTTATTATCCGCTTGCGAGAGTGCATCATTGTACAAAACGTAAAGCAAAAATTACCATATGCGTAATTGTTGCTTTAGCTTTGCTCACATTTTCCTACGTTTGGATCATCGCGGAAGTAATTGAGATTGACCTGTCGACAGGATTCTTAGACGTATGTAGTGTGTCGGAACGTTACTATGATATATCGGAAATTGCCAATTATGTGGATACTACAATAACTCTGATAGTTCCATTTTTCATTATTGCCTATTTCAATCTAAAAACTGCCATTAAAGTTTGCGAGTTGATGAGGCAACGTCGCCTTATGATGGCAGCGTCTCTATTATACAATACAGCAAATATATCTGCAATAGAAGATAAAAGAATGAAAACCGTACAGAAGAAGTATATACAGAAAAACTTTGAATATTTGGATGCTCGTGTGACCAAAACATTGTTGCTTGTTTCATGTGTGTTTCTTGGTTTGAATCTGCCACTGCATGTGATTCGATGTGCACAGTTTATACAGGTAAGCTGTTTTTAATGCGAAGATTACGTTTTAAGTATTGGAAGAACTTTTAGTCAGTATTGGAAAATTTTTGGCTAAACTTTTACTTCAAGTTCATTTATTTTTAATCAGTACATATCATTATGTTAGTTCAAGTTTAGTCTGCGTTGAATAGTACATAAAATATAATCTGTACTAATAATTTAAAATTACAGAGACTGTCAATAATGTTTAATGACGAAAAATATATACTTTTTGGCTATAACTGTCTATTTGTCCATTATGTAAATGTGTGATTATTATGCTTAGATTGCTCGGGATACTGATGTTGGAGTTGAAATTTTACAAGGACTTCAACCTTGGGCCAATATGCTGTTCAATTCCAATTTCGCTGTTAACATGGTTCTCTACTGCGTATTTGGTCGGAATTTTCGGAACTCATTACGAAATTTACTTTGTCCGCCGAATCGTATTTGAAGCAGATAAATAGTAGTCAATTTTGGCGATATGTTGATTGTATTATGGCTGCATGATTAAATGAATTTTTTTAATGAAATATCGTAGTGGTTATAATTGCATGCTGAATTCACTAAAGGAATTCGTGTACGTATTTTTACGAAATCGAAAATATAAGAACACTTGATGTAAACCATGTTTGTAATTTTGAGTTCTCTGTAAAAAAAATTCCATGCGCTCAAAATTGCGAAATATCGAATTTTTGTTTACACATTTTTAATGCTTTTGGGTACTATTGTGGGTTGACAAAATACGTCTTAATTTGATTACGTTTACCATGCAATCTGAACTTAGCTTACTTGTAAATTAGAATCAATAAATCATTATAAAATGGATAAAATTTATTATACTCAATGTAAACATAAAACATTATGGTGACGTGTATAAAAACCATTGACAGATATCCTAATTCCATTTTCATATTGTAGTATCTGATACTTTTGTTAGTTATTCTGGTATATTTATTCTGATATATAAAATATTATTAATTCAATAAAGTATTGTGTAAAGAGTTGTATATGCATTCTTATGTTTTTCAATTGAAGAAACCATTTTTTTGGTTTTGTGCAAAAATAAAGTTGTCAATGTCTCTAAGAAACTAGAATTCATTTTATGCATTTTATTTTACGCAGCACGAAGAAACGAATGTTGACTTAACTGATTTCTTCTAAAAAAAACTTCTACTAAACAAATTTCGTGTACAGAATTTCTACAATAATTTTTAGATCAACTAACAAAATTCTGCTAATATTTATATAAATATAATAATATGGCAATGCACTAAGACCCAGTCGACCCATAATTAATAGACACATAGAAGGCTAATTAATAATAATGAGTAGTCGTAATTTAACTAAACTAGAATAATATCAATTTCTTTATTTCACAATACTGGTAACTAGTAACATTATCTTTACAATCTTTCTTAGTTTTACATTCATTTCTGACTTGAAATTCGAAATTCAAAGCTAAAGCAAAACATGTATCTGTAGAGGCGAAAAAACGTCTAAATCTTTATTATTCATTGCCTTTTTTAGTAATTATTAACGACATACATACATACATGCATTACCTACTTTATTGGCGTTACCCAAGTCAATACACAATCAGTCATTCAACAATTAATTAATATGTTTCTTAAAGTATGTAACAAACATAATTTAATTTCACTAATACTACAAGTACCCTATACTATCAATCTAATCCATTAATACAACATAAGTACAGTAATAGTGTTATCAGTAATATTTGAGTAATAATTAACATGTGTACCTTTTTTCAAATTTTGTTGTCGCATAATAAAAAGCTACAGGCTATTGCGTAATCCCTTTCTTCCTCCTATACGATCCCCTCCGAGAACCAATTTTCGAGTCAGCGTTCCATTTCTGAATTATTTCATTGCTTACCTCATTTATTTTAATTAACAGAGGAAGTGTCTGAAATAGCACAAAATATGATACAACAATCACACCCACGTGCAGAAAGTATAATTCATTTGGGATCAAACTCGAAGTCGAAAGAATCATCCAATTTCCAAACACAAAATGTACTAGTCCAAAGCCCATCAGGACTCCGGCGGCTATGGATACAAGATTTTGTATTATTTGGTTGCTGCAGTACAACTCCTGGTAAAGCAAAAAAGTTTCCATGTTAAGCTGTTCTTCCTTAATGGTGCTAAGAATATACACAATAATATTACAGGCACCAATATTATCGTGTATATTCGAGTAGCTTCTATAGTGCACCATTGTGTGAACACGTAACTTATGCATAGTGCAGTGTACTTGAATTGCAGAGAACATCCATTTTTACAGTAATCACCCACAAGTTAAGGCCAGATCCAATCCACTTAGATGACCTGCGGGTGTTAGGCCAATTCCGACTATGATGAGTACAACCGTTAATACAACTGATTGTAGTCCAGTTACATTAAGAGGTTTCCCGTTTTGCCATTTTGCCATATATTAATTATTTAAATTAGATCGTAGAAATATATTTTTTAATGTTTACCTGATTTAAGTATTTTTATTAGCGAAGGGAGTTGATATTTGCTTGTTGAATTCATGCCTTTTAGCCTATTTTGGAACGTAAGTAAGCTATATGTATGCATTTATGTATTACATTCGTAAGCTATAAATGATACGTAGTGAACATCGAAATTTCTTGGTCTTAACAGACTTAGTAGCTAAAAATCAACGATTCATTTGAACTGGATATTTATTTTAAAAGAAATACAGGACATCATACAATAGAAGCAGCATTTTTAGGTAACCCTTTTAACAATTTCGATTACTCAAAGCTTCTCAAATTTTATGATAAATTTTGTATGTTATTTATTGATTTTGTATTCAATTCCATGCAGCATCTAACTAAATTGGCTAGTTGCACATGCATAATAGCACACACATTGATGATAATATGTAATAGCATAACAATAACTGATCCTTCTGCTTCACTGTTGAAAATGCTTGATAAAACGCCGAAAACAGAAGTAAGGAAAACTGTAACTTGTGATTTTGTGAAAGTTGTTCATAACTCTATGATGCTGTTGCTGCCTGGGCAATAAGACGTTGCACGACTCCCTTTGCCATCTGGGACTTTCTACTGAACTTTTGTAGGGTATTTTAGTATGTATTTATGTTACGTCATGTAATGCCGTACAAAACTAGATGGCTCTTCGGTTTTGTCATAAAAAGACGCTAAAATACTATTTTTCCTTTACGCATTTCCATCGAATAGGGAGAATCATAGAAAAGTAAACTAAAGAGTAAGCAATAAACCTTTTTGAATATATTGCAGTGTTTATAAACCATTTGTCCTTGATAAATTGTTTACTCAAGTTACAATGACAAGTTTGAGCCGTAAAGATTAGAGGAATTTTATCGAATAAGGCATCATTGTTGATATGACGGTACGATTTTTCATTCAAATCAATGGCATTCTGGGATTAGGTAGACATATAAGCTGGATTTACTTTCATAAAAAGGTGAACGCGCTTTGCAAAAACGGTACATAAATAAGTAATAAGACGGTGTGAATACATGTTATATCGAGTTCAGTAGCGCTGCAGTAGCCCAAATCATGTATTAAAGTATCACTATGAAAACTAATAAAACAGATTAGTCTGTGGTAAAAATACGAGATATGTAATATTTGGACTTTTGGCTCATTTGGAACTGAATCAACCATTTTGGTTTTTAATGAAACATGCTTTATCAAACTTTTCCGCTATTCAACAAAGTTTGTTGTAAATTGGCTGAACCATTTTGAGGATGCAGTGGATAAAGACAGACCTACAAACAGAAGTTTTTTTTCCTTTCTCCACAAGTCATTTCAACAAGGAAAATTCTGGAGCTAAATAAAATTTAACTCACGTACGATCATGTGGAATGGAATGACAGTTTACTCCGTATACGTTTCAAGATGCACACACGTACGTACAAATATAGAAACGATAGTCAAAAATGTTTAAAGCAAGATCATAGGTAAAATTGTTTATTTAGTCATTGTATTTTAAAGTTTACTCCTTGTAAATTTGATCAAATCTCAAGTTTATAAGAACACAATCTAAATACTCATTATGCAGCTTTAAAGCAAGCATCGTAGGATCAGGAGACGTGGTACAATGGCTATTCGAAAATAAAATTCGTGGGCGAAATAGTGCTTACATCTTAATTCGTATTTTTAGATTCAATGAAAGCAATTTTATAAGTATCACGCAGCTACAATAAGAAAGCGGAGGAGTAAATCTTACTTACTTCGTATTGTCAGCCTACAAATCTTATTTTTGATCGCTTACATTCAAAACTTGTTCACTTTTCAAGAAGATTTGTCTAGTACTTTACTCTACAATCATAATCTTTTTACATCTACAACTTAGAACTATTGATTCAGAAAATTCTATTTTCAATATTTTCTTATAATACTTTCACAATTGTGGACAGTATCATCCCAGTGGCCAAGAAACTTTATTCAGCCGTAGAGCAGGTGCATCTGTCACAAATTTACACACGTTTTTCTTGCAAAACGAAACAATGAACAAATGTTGTTGCCAATGAAAAACACCTTTCAATGAAATATCACTTGGCCTGTTTGACGTCGTAAATGCTGACCCAAATTCTTGGCCCTCTTAGGTCATCTTGACCGAACTTGTACGATGTACAAAATAATAAACCATTGTAACCATGTAAGTAGAGTTCTCGAATGAAGCTATAATACAATAATGGTGTTTCTAAGATTTTTTGGCTGTGTTGATGTCTGTTCATTGAAATGTTTTGAAGTATTTTTGTAAAACATTTACTACGAAATTTGATGTTACGTTACGTTGGCGTCAACACATAGTATTTTTTCGAAAGTTGGAGCGGTTTAGGCTACGATAAAGGGTTTTCGGAGAATTAAAGATAAAAAGAAAAAGCATTTGTTCGTGCAGTAATTCCATAACCATTATCTTGGAGATACCCATAAAAAAGCCAAGTGTGAATTATATTCTTTGGAAAGGAGATGTATGGTTTTAAGCATTCTCTTGTTCACTGCATTTACACAATATATCAGGAAATGCACAAATATTTAGATAAATAATCGTAATTTGTCTGGTTATGATTTAATGTAATCACAATTCAAGAGAACGCTACAATAGGATATATTGGTATTATGTATTTATGTGCGAAAATAGAATGCTCGTTCGTTCAGAAATTCGAATTGGTTAAGGATTTATTTTTCATTACGTAATCCATGCACTATTGGCATCCAATTTATTTCCAATGCATGATGCTAACGTCTGATGCATACGTTTCTCTGTAAAAATTTAATTTTAAATTTTTATAAAAAATGGAACGTGAGGTAATTTTGCAAAATCTCTGCAGGAGAATAACCACTAATGAACATTTTTAATCCCATAAATATTCACAATCGAAACACACAAAATACGAAGAAATGGAAATACTTACCTAACTTATTTACTCACTTTACTCACATACGTGTTCAAATATTTTCTGTGAATATGTTTTTGATTTATTCAACAAATTTTGTGAACACGTTTTTGATTATATAGGTTACTTACATTGGTCTCCAATTTAACTGGGAAAGTATGAACAACAAGTCAAATGAATTGATGTCGTTATAAAGCAAATTTGTCTACTTCAACGACTCCTTAATATAAATGTCCCAATATTCCTAATTAGATGAGTCGTGCAGTAGTGCACAATCTTTGTATTGAATTGAATGAGAATCCATTGTAAACAAGTTTTCCTTTTTACAAAGCAACACTATTCAAATATGCATTCAAACATTTTCTCTTTTGTATCTGTTTTAAAAACATTAGCAGTAGACAACGGCTAACTGCATGTATCATAATATTCAGAATCTAGAATCAGCTTAATATAAATGTCAGCTGTTTTCTTTAGAAGTATTTTGATTTGAAACCGATGTCATTGGAAGAATACTTCATCAAGTAAGTTCCATGGCCAAAACCCCCTCATATTTAAGTTCTGAGTAAACTTAATAAAAGCAATTGCCGTATTACTGTTATCATGCTTCTTTTTATAAATTTCATCATTGTTTTTTCATCTCAAAGAAATTTTATCAATTTCTATCTATTACTGTAGCAAATGGAACTTTTAGCCATATAACTATATTTTATAGAAGCATATGTAGTTATGGACTTTTTCCAAAATAATAGGACAGCATATTTCAAAAGATACTGCTTTGAGTTACAAAATAAAAGTTAATATATATATTTGGAATTTAAATTGATCACTATGCTACAAAGCTCTTGGCAAGACCATATTGTTACAAAAGGCAACGTTCAAAGGTCATGCAGCCTATAGGCATATTCATATTAAATTCGTGAAGGTGACCCAAGAAAAGAAAAGGTGAATGATGCAACATTCTCAAAATAGGTAAATAGATACTACGGTTTGGTAGATTTTGGATATCAAAGTGAGCAGTAAATTTGTAAAATAAATTGTAATAAAGAAACGGGGCCGAGTGAAACTATAAAACATCTTTGCAAAAGCGAATCCCCATTTATTGGGCCAGTCTTCCATGGAATAGCAAGAAAACCTCTTCTGTACCTTGAGGAAGTGTAAATATTGATTAAAGCGCCAAATATGTGAGGTTTATCATATAAAAGAATGTTGACTTTTCCGTTGCATAAAATGCAAACAAGATTTATTGACAACTGATTGAGTGATGTTTCCGCTCAAAGACTTGCGAAAGAAAATGAAATATTCTTCTGTGGTTTTATGTGGATGCGTGGTTGTAAAATGAAAAAGCACAACTGAAGTTTCGTGCCACGTAATTGTATAGGCGTGTAAGAAAATAACTAATTCATTCTTTTGACTTAACTAAATGTTAGCGCATAATAGGTCCTTTTTTTAAACGCCATAAAATAAGCGACGAGAGTGCAATAAATATGCCAACGTTAGCATATGTACATGTTGTACAAGATTAAGTCTAAAAAGACCCTAAAATGTGACTTTTTGTCTTTTTTGGTCGGCCTTCACATTTTCCAAAATGTCAAATTTATAATTTATCAGAAATTTGACATTATAGACCTTTAAACTAAAAGAACACTGTGAAATAAATGGTCGTAATTTTTTTAGAATTCAACTACTCTGATAGTTGCACTATGATATTGCTCGCACTGCAAAAATTGACAATGTGGTTTTAGACAATCTGACGTGGAATCGATTTGGTCGCCTTAGCATATTAAATATAATATCGAATATCACTATTTTTTCATTTTTCACTTTCCTTTTATCTTACAAGCAAGTTTAGCTGTCCAAGTTTCATATATTAACCTTTGAGCCCCCTTTGAATTTCTGTCATACCTTACAATCTAATATTTGTCCTCCAGGCCACTCTTCTAGACGTGTTCTGTATTCTCCTCGTATTTCTATATTATATTTATCATAATAAACTTGACGGTATTGGCAATGGCGTCACGTTTCATGTGATATATTCTTTGTGTGTTTTAGTTTGTGGCAAATGGGACGGCTTGAAACCATTTCCTGTGAACAGAGAAGCTTTTGAGATTAAGAAATTACGGATTACATTTCCTACATTTTCCCTGATAAATTTGTTGCTACTTAAAATGTATGTATATTTATATGTCAAGTTTATTTGCACTACACAGCTTGTTTCGCAGATAACTAAAGAAAACAAAGTAGCTGCACTGCAATCACCGAAATATTACAGCTGCTCTTGTCAATGATACGCCACTAGACATCTCTCAAGGAAGGGAATCACGTAAACTTTGTCTTTTATATGCACTGAACAATATACATTCAAGAACAACGCTACCGAACCCTTGTTTCTTGTTCCCAATCCAATATCTAAACAAACGACACAATATACAAACACGACAAACCAAACTACTTCCGTTTTTTTGAAAGAATCTGACGAGAGAATATCAAAGCACCATTATTAAGTAGTGCTTTAATACAACTAATTGCAATTGCATATGTGTCTGTTAATCAAGTACGCTGTTAATATGTGAAAGCTCTATATAAAAAACTACATGACTTATTGACCTGGAATTTGGTAAACAGGTAAATACTTAGGAGCAAGTAGAAAGCGTATTGATTTTCAGGTCACGCATTCAATTGTTCAAAGTGAGAAGTAAACTAAAGTGTTTTGATATTATTTAAAGAAATATGTTTTATGATTGTAATCTAAAGCTTCCATCAAGGAACATAATTTTGTGACCGCAAGGCCATACTTGGATATCAGAGGTCAAGGTATAAAATGAGTAAAGTTATATGCCAGAAAACTTGAGGAAATGTCTGATTTTTTTAATTAGTATTTTTTTTAAACTTAAAGCACTACTTTTAATTATGCTTACAGGCAAAGCTCAGGTTGTAGCTGAGTACTTTCGGAATCCCTTTTAATATTTATTTTGTAAAATATTTTACCTCAAATCACTACCTTATCAGGAAAAAAGAGCAAACTAGAATTCAATAATTGCTAAATGCGATTCATGGCTGGAAAAACAATACGACGGATTGTTTTTTTTTTGCATTGATATAATGTTATTTGTAGTTTGTTGTTCTCTATTTGTTGCTACATTTGCTATTTCATGGATGTAAATATTTTCATACGTTTACATCTGTCTTGAATTTGCAATTTGTACTTGTATATATAAAACAAGAAATACAATGAAGAGTGGAGTTTTTAAAATCCATAACTACAATTCTGGATTTGAGAGAAGGTTCAGCTATTTTGTCGCACTTGTTATCTTTATATTGCAACGGTAGAACACAAACAAAATTTACACCGAAAATCACTCAGATATATTTTACTTTGCCTTATTTCACACCTAAGAAATCTCACAGAAATATTTTACTTTTGCAGCATCGGTGACTAATGTTCTTGACGAGTTTCATCATTTGTTTCCTAATTTCTAGATTAAGTCATTGTCTAGTTAAATGAAATCTGTCATTGCATTTTGTGGTTTTCTTGCAGCTTATGGGACAGATAAGAGAAAGAAATGTTCATAAATATATGAAACAGACTACGGTTGTTAATTATTTAAATGTTTATTTAAAACCATTGAAAATAAATCATCAAAGAAGGTCTCTAGGTATTAAATTTAGTTGGTTAAATTGTTTGTTAGAAATCGTGTAAACAGGCCGACTAGCAGCATTCACCAAGGAAATTACACACTTTTTACTAATCGTATCGACTTTCCAGGCTCTTTCGGTTTCATTGGAACATTTTCCATTACAATCAGATATAATCATAGAAGTACTCAGTCTAAATATTTCTGGAGTACTTACCTGTTCAACTAAAGAAAAATTGTTTATTTTTTATTCTCCTTGTTGGTTTGCTCCGCAGAATATGTTCTTACTTATACGAGACCTGAAGTTACTTTACAGAAAATGTAAACGTGATGAATCCCTAGCTTAAAATAAGCTACAATACTCAACACTTATGCAACAGCTTAAAATGGTATAGAGAACATAGACAGAGCAAGACAGACGTTGTTTTCACAGCAGCTCATATTTTTAATTTTTTTAAACATATAAAACCTAAATTAAAAAATTCAGTAATCCAACTTTTATGTATAAAAAATGTGCTCTTCAAATTAGAGATAAAAATTTGAATCAAAATCATAGTTTTAGTCAGTTATCAGTGATTTTTATCAACTGGACCGAGAAAACTATTAATACAGCCTGAAGCAGCACATAAACATTGGGTTTCTACAAGCCGCTCTACCCAAATCACCCCACCAAGATGTGGATACACTCATCAGGTGCTATAAGCACCACGAACTTACTGCAGCTTTGTCCAAGCTGGATACAAATATGGACCAGCTCAAGTAAGAGTATATACATTTGTCAATGACCACTGGCAGACAGATGGACGACATGTCAAATGATGGACCCAATTCTAAATTGAAAGCGTACTATGACGATGATGAAAGATTGATTAATTTTTAAACAACCCAAACTAATATATTAATTTTTAATTGTCTTCTTACGCCAAATTTGGCATAAAAAATGGACAACAAGGAGCCTGAAATAGAAAACTGTCAACTTCAGTCAGCGCAGGATCTACCATTTCACGACACTAATATTCAGGAAATATTTACAACGACTACACCGACTTTTGATGAAGAGGATCCGTACACATACAGACTACCAAAGGGACGAAAAATCGTACATGTCAATATAAACGGATTGCCCAACAAATACACAGAAGTAAGAGATTTTTTACATAATGAAAAAAATGTAATATTATTAGCAATTACTGA